>KN486346.1:139011-201127 GCA_000787095.1 Periophthalmodon schlosseri | reverse complement strand
TATCCCAGTGCTAGCTTTAAACGGACTACCCTGTAAACACGGTTATGTAAGGCAACTGCCCCTGGGTACTGTCAAAATGTCTGCCAACCCCTGTGCTGTTTATAGTGGTCCCCGGAGTCCCTTTCAGTCCATTTTACAACATGTGAGGAATCCTGGCAATGAATGCAATGAGACTAGGCTTGTCACTAGAATTACTATATCAGTTTATCATCCAATAATAACTCATTCTTATTTTTCTATCTCGATTATATTTAAGTTGCTGAATGTGGAATAATTAACATATGTACAACTTGTTATAGATTTTCTTGCTCTCAGACTACTCAGGTGCTTCTTAGTGCTGTTTATTTATGGTTCATTCATGTTTTCTTTACTCCAGGTTTCATTTAGACAAGGGTTTACCAAGATCGTCATGTTTTAGGGTTATTGTGTCAGTGGCATAAAATGGCACGCAATGTTAATTTTGTCGACCTAAATATTTTGTCAATTTTTGGTCAGTGTAATATTTTTGCTGACTAAAATCAAAAGCAAACTATTTCGAAAATAATCAGTGATCACCAAAACTAAAAAAACAAAACATATATTTATTTTATTATGATTATCACTGAAAAGGAAGTTCTTCTTTTCTATCACAGAGCACCAAACCAGGCAATAAATAAAGTAAATGTCCGAGAAACAAGTGTGTGTACATGTCCCATTAAACAATGCCACATAATTATCATAATTACATTTCTAATCCATAATACAATCCATGTATTATGGATTTAGCATTATTTTTATTGACTAAAACAAGACAAGACAAATTCTAAACGAGATTTTTTGACAAAATCTTGACATAAACTAAATTACAAACGATTGTGAAAAAGAATTGTTTAGCACAATATTTTCTTTGGCTATGTTTTATGTTACACTTAACAATAGAGCTCTGGATCAAACATCAAAAAGGGACACATGCAAAATGTCTTAGAGATGCATTGGCAAAAACAATTTCTATCTATAGAATCAAAATACTTTTAAATGACTGCTAAGTTTAGTATCTTAAATCACTGATTTAACATTAGGTTAACTGAACAGTCTGAGAGATGACGACACAAACCCAATCTCTCTGTTATCCTGGTCTAAATGCAAACCTGAAACTCTCAGATTGGCACAGCAGTGAAAACAGCACTCCTTTGCCCAGTCCACCCCCGTTGGTCCTTTTTGTATTTATAGGGACTGACACCAAATGACCCCTCTGCTGCCATTGAAAACACAAATAAGCCCCTTCGGTCAGACACAAGACGGTATAGAGCAATTCCTTCACCCCCCTCTCGGAGATTTACGGCTCTTGGAAAACAACAAGGCCAGAGAAAGAGGAAGGCGTTTTTGACTTATGACACGAGCAGTCCTGTTTATAAATATCCCAGAATCCACTTTGGCTCGTAATAAAAATGACTGCTGCGTTTTGAGCGGCCATAGCTCTACATTTGGCCCCATAAATGTCTTCAGCCAAAGTCCATAAACATCTCTTGCAGGCAGAGTGTAATACTTTGATCCAGTATAAGAATTAATTAAGAAACATGTTACAAAATGCACTCAAATGTTTAGAGATTTATGGTGTGGTGTTGCTTTATTCTGCTGGGGTTAAATAGTCAGCTGATTTAGAAATAATGTGATAATATTAAGTACACTTTTGTACCACCACCTGCTTGTCTCCGTGGAAGTAGTAGTTGCCTGGGATGTTCCACAGTATGGCTTTAAACATATCCATCATATCTATCTACGCACAAACATATCTATCTACCAGCATTTCATTAAGTATGTTCTGGTTGTGTTACCTGCTTGACTCCATGGAGATTGGTGAAGTTTAATGCCATACTGTGGAACATTCCAGACAAGCATCTCCCTCTTCAAGAAAAGTTGTGCCTTTAACACTTTAATATGAAGAGATAGCTGCACAAAACGTGACTACACCAATCTCTTATAGGTTTGTGCTAAAAAACGGCTTGGGAGGAGTTTGTAAGAAATTTAATTTACATAATTTGGGGAAAATAATCAAAATCGGCCCTGCATATCGACCCAGAAAGAGCTTATTGCCCATCAGTTACTTTGGATTCTAAACAATCAGCATCGACCATGAAAAACCCCTTATCAGTCGATCTCAAATTTTTTCTTGAACATTTCTTGTATCTGTTTGTTATGTTTGTTCAAAGTTTGAAATCATATAAACTGTTTTGTTGTGTATTTGATTTACAGACTGGAGACTTTCTGACCGTGGACAGATGTAAAGTGCAGAGCAGCCGGTACCAAGACGACAGCATCAACGACGCCACTGCCGGGGTACGCTCTCCCACACTGCACCTGTATTTTTATTCTGCTTCCCTTTGGCTATTTCTTTTGTTGATGTTATTTTCTATCAGCTTGAGTGCCCTTCTCTACACATGGGTCCTAGTTATTTTCCAAGAAAGAGGATGAGACAGGACGAGGAGGGCAGGCTCTCTGAACAGTATAGTCATCCATTATAGATCAGTGGAGGAGACAGGACGACCTCGTGCAGAATAAATCTCATCTGATTGTTTGCGTTTAGTTGTTTGTTGTTGTCAGGTCAGTCTAACCTTGCACATCAAACTACCCTGACCCCCTTCTGCGTAGCATAAGGGCTCTAAGCACAAAGCGAAACTAACCTGGATCTAAAATGAGATTCGAAAACCACAGGAACTAGAGTGTATCTGTTCCCACCTGTGTCGAGATCATGACTTTTTACTCCTCTTCATCACACCGAGCTAGCATCATTATCTGGCATCAAACTCAGCCGCTAAACTCAATTATTCAATAGGCCAGCATACCTCTGTCTCCTGTCTTCTCCATCTAAGCCTTTCAAAGAGATAGGAAGAGTGTGTTGTGGTTGTGGCTCTCATTAGTAATGCTGGCTTATGACTTTTTTTTTTTGGAGTCAGCACAAACAGGTTAGCGGAAGCAGGAGCTATCCATGGGTTTTAGAATGCAACTGTGGCCCTAGCAATTAACAAACAAAATGTCAAAATCTTCCATTGACATGAATCTTTGAATATTTTTTTCTAAAACTTTGAACTCATTTGAAGTCTGATACATAAGATCTACTGCCTCTTGGCGGGCCTTGATTTGCACATTATTTTGGCCCAGATTTTATACAGGATGCCAACCTTAATGTTGTATATTTCTATAATATACATTAATATATACTTGTCAAATTATCTTTATTGTCCCTCCAGCAGAACATGATTTTGCAGCCATTCATTAAAAACATTAAAAACATAAAGAAAACAAACACTACACGACAAATGATGAAATGTATGCTTAAAAAGCTCCCCAAAAACAAATGAAAAATATCCAATAAATATTTAAAATGCCAATAGTTAAATCCATATTTTAGTTTTCAACAGCACAACTCTTGAGTATCTAGTAACAACAAATATTGTGAAATTGCCAGGAGCCAAAAGTTTAGAAAAATCAATGTTTGTTTGTCTAAAGTTTGTTTTCCTTGACCACAGAAGCTTATATAACTGAAACTCTAAACAGAAAGTTATGCTGCGTAGATGCCATTGCACTTGTCCACTTATTCTGTTTATACTGCTGACAGATCATGAAGTACTTATAAAAATACTACAAAATGCTACACCATCCAATCTATTTACCACCTTTCACCCACTGCAGTAAAACAGAATGTACCATGTATCGAATACATATAATCTGTCTATTTCTAGTATCCCAGGACATTGACACTTCATCTGCTGTTTCATGTTTTTCTAATTATTACTTGGTTTTTTGGGATAGTACATGTGGTAAATATTTATCTTAGTTTTAAATCAGTTAAGTAGAAGTTTATGGAAAAAAAGAGTTGAAAAGTAAAGTACAAGAATACAGGAAGTAGAGGTGAGTTCTAAAATGGAATACCTCTACATTTAACCTTCATTTAAGGAAATAAAAGTGTTGTCATCTATTTTTATTAGTCAAGTCATGTTTTGCCTTCTTCTGGTTGGCTTCAGGAGCCAGAAACAGACGACAGCGGTCCGGGGCCAGGCGAGGTGAGCAGCTGGGACGTCAACTCCGAGCGAGTGTCCAGCACGGTCGGAAAGCTCTGCAAAACCGAGTCCCAAAACCACATGTCTCCAAGGTAACAGGGCTGCGTACCTCTGCATAAGGAATCAATATGTTACGATACTACTAATGTTGGCACAATTGTAATTTTTTTTATATATTTCAGGATTAACTGATGTTAATACCACAGTGATAATTTCTTCTTTAATCAACACAAAATAATAGTCGTTCATTTATCATTGTGCCGTCTTATACCAATTCTGGTATGACACAAGGCCATTCTAAAACCATTCAGAAAATATCCAACTTTATTTATTTAAGTAGTTTTTCAGTATAAATACTATTATGAGAATCAAGTTTTAATACTAGTTATAGAATCTGTATTTTTTGACAGTATGCTATCAATAAAGTTTATACCACATTTTACCACAATAAGAAGACCAAAAAAGTACTTATTTTAATAGTACTGCATTGTGGACACATAGTGCAGGTTATAATACATGATAATTAATTAATATGAACAGTTGTGTGTGGTATATGTTTAATCAATGCCTTGTCGAAAAAACTGGCAAATCTACAGCATATAATTTGCTTCTGTTGCTTATTCTTGCACAAAAATAGAAGGGAAAAAGGGCCGTATGTTTTTCCGTATGAATGATTATAACCAAGGTCAAGTGCTTATATAAGGTATAATGTCCTTATTGAAATACTTTGCTCCCGTTTTCCAATGCCCTTCACAACATGGCACTATAATAACCTATATCATCATGGGTTGTTTGCATATCTCAGTATTGTAGTGTAAGCATGTTGTGTACTGCATACTGAAGTTGCTATTATCATAACTGCTGTAAACTATATACATCTCCCGCAGTCATATGGGAATAGACCTGGGTACATTGCTTTCGGGTGATGCATAATTGGATTTATTGCCCCTGTGTCCTCAGTAAAATGGACAACAAGCTGCAGAGGCGAACGCGTAGTACCTCCATGAAGGACAGGCAAAACTCTAAGGCCCAGAACGACCGCACCAGCAGCATGGAGAGTGAATGCTCCCCGGACTCCAGGCTTATAGCACAGGTACGGCTTTAAAATAACATTACAGTTTAACACGTTTTGGCCTTGAACTACTGTGTGTTTTATAATAGTTTTTTCTGTTTATCTAAAGGTTCCCAGGAAGTCCGTGTACGACCAGCTCAATCAGATTCTCATTTCTGACGAGCGGTTACCAGAGTGCATCATTCTCATCAACACTACAGAGTGGCAGGGACAGGTACTTGCTATAAATTATTCAGTGTTTCGCAAGTTTTGGGTTTTAATATTATACAACAACCAGTTCGCCCAGTTCAGTTTTGACCAGTGCATTTGTCAGAATAAGAATAAAATGTTCCTTTATTTGTCTTTTCAATTTTCAAACTTAGTTATAAAAATGTTGGCATACTAAAAAAAACACTTACGCAAATGCCTTTATATAATTAGCACCACTCTCTATGACCTGTGGTTTATAATAATTAAGTTAAATGTTCTACGACTAGAGTTTTATAAGCAAAATTGAGTCACTTTAATTCATTGTACTCTTAAAAAAGGGTACAAAATGTAGTGCAACTAACTAATATTTACTAATATTTTCTATCTTTTTATAGTGTATGTCTTTTGACCCCTTGCACCTCTCTCATGTTTCTGTGCAGTATGTAGCAGACCTGCTTCATGAACAGGGCCAGCCCATAGTGTCCACCTGCTCCGCTGCAGACGTCCAGGCCGCTTTCAACACCATCGTCACACGCATCCAGAGATTGTGAGTGGGGCTCAGTGCTCCTTTATATACCCACATGCTTTAAATATAAATGACACTCCAGTTCACCAGTATAAGAATATGACTATCTGCCTCTTCTGCTGCAACAATGTGTAAAATCAGCGTCCGCCAACAAACAGGCGCTATCATGAAGAGATAATCTTTATTATTCAATTCTCCCTCCAGTGGCCACAATATTAAATATTAAACATATTTTCATGTTAAAATGCTTACCACTACTGCATAGGATGAAAAAGTTGTGTGTAAGTTTGCCAATAATCAAAGTAACTATTTTGAATAGTAGAGTTGTAGCCTTTAAAATGTCTAAATACATTGTGAGATACTTGTTTAATACTTCAGTGTATCTATTTATAGGACATCATCATTGTTCCCAGTCCCAAATGCAACAGACTTAACAGACCAACCTTGTCCAACCAATAGACCCTACACTCACTGTCATAATGATATACTTCATCAATGAATATGCTGTCAGTGCACAGCAGCTTGTGTTCAAACACAGATATGAGAAGGGGATGTGGGATCCTGGACAGGTCTGGACAGCTCAATGAGGATTTGTAAGTTATGTTCAAGTAACTCGGTGGGAGATAATTTTCATGTTTTGTTTGAGTGTACACACTGTGAGGTGAGGAAACTCAGAGAGAAGTACACCCCAAAGTTTTATTCAGAGCGCCCATCAAAATATAAGTTTGTGTTATTGCTTCAAGCTGAAAAAAATAATTTGTAAACTTGATACCTACTTGAAAGGGGTTCTTGCTTTATATTAATGGAAAAAAATGTTTTCTAGAGTATGTTATTTTGTCTTGAATTGATATGTTTATGTTTGTGCTCCATATCATGCATATGGTCATGGGAAAATTAATTAATGGAATGAAAAATGTATTTGGAAGCTAGAAGGGTGTCAACCAATATATTTTTAAAATTTCAGTGTAGAAAACTTGGCAGATCTGTATAGCAAATCAAGACACAACTAAATATTATTGTCTTCATTTTATCATGTTACTATTGTTTACTGTTCCACTATGAACTATAGATCACAGCTTGCTGCCAGGAGCATTCACCAGCAATATCACTCTTTTCTGCAAAACAACTCAACTCAAATCTGCCCGAAAAGCACAAACTCTCCTTCTCTGTTGGATCCTTCATCTTCACCCCAGGAGCTTATGTCAGAGGGAGACAGGGCCGTGTCAGTCGGCTGCCCTGCCTCTGTCAAACCTGTTTTGGACTTTATATGAGCAAAAAATGTCAAAGTGTTTTCATATTTTTTACTCTTAAACACACCTGAATCGCTGTCAACAGGTTTACTCCAGTTTCAATGGGATATCACTGTGGGATTTCTCACAGTTTTATTAGCAAAATTAATCACATTTAAATCCAATGTATAGTCCAAAAATTGAACTCAAATGTTAAGTTTGATTTCATGAAGCTGGTCATACTAGAGGAAGGGTAATCTATAAGACCATGTGAATATCAGAAAATGTGGGATTTTAATGTTTGGTCGTGTCATCAATAATTACGAATAATTCTAAAATCAAAATCTTTCTTCTCAAAATAATCGTAACACTAAAATTTGAACTTGTGACACCCTTAGTTCAAACAGATGTCGCTAGCATGCTTCTTCCATTCTGTCATAGTCATAATCCTCTCTAAAAGTTGACAGGCATGTTATAGGCATGTCATTTTGTCATTTGTAAATATTTCTTCACACATACCTCTTATCCACACCACAAAAGCTCAACATCTGACTCCTGTGGTATTTTCACCTCCAGCTGAGCGAACATGCCAAAAAACGCTTACGCTTTTCTGACATTTTTTACACAGATGGAGAGATAAGGCATCCGTGTGAAAAATGCTAGAAGGGTGTATTGTGCAAAAAAAAATTGAAAAAATGCAATAAGAGGGGCTGTAGCTGAATATAGAAATTAACTGAAGAAAGACATGCCCTGTATATCAATTATTCGACTAAAAGGGGGCATGGTACTAACAAAAGCTCTTAAATGATTAGAATCCTGCCCAAGCTACTATGTATACAGAGAAGTACTTGTAAAGAACATCTGCAGAAATTAAAAGTGGAATTAAACTGGCCAATTACTTCTAAAACTAACTCACTCCAGACCTTCTCCTTTCTACTGTTGTGCACAAACTTCTTATAATCCTCATAAAATAATTAGTCTACTAATAAACAGATTTGGTCAACTGAGTCTAAACAACTAAAGAACTCCTAGTTTCATCATTTTGAATATAGTTTAAGAAGAGTCATCTGACCCATTTAGACTCGATATTTTTACACTGTATACTACATAATTTGTTGCTATTAGAAACAGCTCAAAACAATTTAATTTCAATATTTTACTATGTCTAATTATAAATAAAAAATTGTACCTCTAGATTTCCATAGTAATGTATTTATGTCTTTGTCTCCTCCATCTCCAGCTGCAATTGTAACGCACAGACTCCGCCTACGATGAAGGTGGCGGCGGCCGGAGACCAGAGTTACCTCAGTACAATATTGAGGTTCTTCGTGGAGCAGCTGGCCAATAAAACACCTGACTGGCTCAGTTATATCCGCTTCCTGGTCATCCCCATTGGTATGTCAACAAAGATTTATGTTAGAAACCAAACCAGTGTACACAGAGGAGAGCTTACAGTGCACCTGAGCTAAACCCCTGATTTGTTAATTATTACTTCAAATATGAAAGTATTTGTTCAGAGGTGAAAAAGTCAAAATGCTCATGAAGTTTTTGCCCCAATATTTTATTCAATATTGAAGGTGCTCTGGCTGGCACCTAACTCCAAGGCACTCTTCATGAATAAAAGTTTTAAAAGCCTTTATTTAAAGGTGCATTATGTAACATTTTGGAGGTTCTGCCCTGCTTGCCTCTATGGAGATATCACAGTTTAACATTTAACTTGTGTATCTTGTTTTTATTGCAAACAATATACCTTGAAAAACATGCATTCTCATTGTGAATGGGCTCGCCTGTCCACAGATCTGACCTGAAACCTGGACTGGTTGCATCACTTGCTTGTCTCCATGGAGATATATATGTTTATTATAATACTGTGGAACATTTCTGGCAAAGCTTCAACATTCCCACGGAGAACAGCAGTTGGCAGAAAAGATGCATAGTGCGCCTTTAACTGAGATAAATTTAAAACATTTCAAAAGCCTTCTTCACAATGATTTTTAAGAAGGCTGATGTGGGCTGTTATGCGTGGGAAAGGAAAATAAACACATGCATTTTAAATGTTTTAAACTAATGATTTAGCCCAGTTAAATTAATACACGTTTTTTCTTATAAGTATTTATTTTTAGTAATCACTCTTATTGTGTCTTTTTAGGTTCACATCCTTTGGCCAAACACGTGGCCTCATTCGACAGCAAGTTCAACAATCTGTTTATGGACACAGCCTGGAGGGAGCTGTTCTGCAGGACGGAGCGGCCCACTTCAGGTAACAACAAACATAATATACCCAGGTTTATCACATCTTAGGATATAGGTTATAGATTAAAGATACCTGTACTAACTATTGATCAGCAAATACCAAAACCATCAGAAATCACTATAAACTCAATAGTTACTTAAAGTCAAGTTAATCAAATCAATTACTTCAGCAACATCTTGTCTTCAGTTACAATATATATATCCTGATTTCTTCTTTTTTTTTTTTTTGCAAACATCAATATTTACAACATGGAGTGCATATTTACAAGCAAGAAAGGAACATTAAGAGAGTATACAAAAGTGAGGGAAATATGGGATGCAAGACAAAAGTTTGTAGTTAGGTACTTGTCAAAGTAAAGGGGGAGATGCAACAGTAGAGATCATAATGATGATAATAATGGGAAAAAATGTAAATACTCACAATAAACACATACATATACCCACCACACACACTCACGCGCACACACACAAGACTATACCATATACACATCCATGCGTCTATCCATGGAACAGTGAATATATCTTGATTTCTTTTAAACAAACAACTTAGATCACACTAACAAATTCACAAATACACGTTGCTCATATTGTACTGATTTACAGACCAGGGTCCAGACTATACCTATGTTACCTCTGAGTTCAACCCCAAATCCCCTTTGTTTTTACTGCATTTTCATGAACAGGACAGTATCCAAACTGCTGCACATAAAAATCATTAAATAAAAAAATAATATTTCTCCTCCTCCATTAGAGCACTAAAAGCAATAGATGTAATTAAACAATAAATATAGAGCAGTATGCTAGGAGACAATAAAATAATGACAATCAAATTAAGTTATTATGAGCGATGTATATTGAAAAACTTTGAGGCATTATTATAAAAAATAAAGATAATAGTTGTCTTTCTATATTAATTGGCTTAAAAACCTAAGCAATTACCCTTAGAAATGTCTCCTCGATTGCAGCCCCTCTCTGCTCTGTGAAGCTTGCTTGAATGTCGGGCCAATTGAATAGAAACAAATGGGGTGAGCACACGGGTCAGGAGCTAATAGATGGAGAGAGGACATTATCTGGTTTTGCAGAGACACAAACCACACGGCGCTGTGGTACACTGGACATCGTAACCATGTTCCCTCTGTGTGATCTGTCAGGGCTGTCCAGAAAACCGAAGTGTACCACAGTGTTTGTGTTATGGGAGGAAAAAAGGGAGAAAAACTGCTAAGAATTCTAGCTGCTTTTTACCAGATAATTTAATGTTTTTTCCAGCTAATTTACAAAGTTTTCTTTTAAATTTTGTGATTCAACACAAACATTCTGGCCTATTTAAAAATGACCCAAAATATTAAAACAGGAAGTACTCTTTATAAATCGGAATGATATATTAATGCTATTGAATAGACAATTATAAACATTAGCAACATGCTTGAAATACAGTTTATCCAAAAGTGATTGGTCAAATACATGTTGTTCAGTTAATCATATTACAGTCTCCATTTCTCATATTAGAATGAGATTCCATTGAGGGTGGGCGTAATAAGTCATGGCTTCAGCCTACACCTTTTTGGTTGATTTTGTTTTGAAATATGTAAAGATATGTATATGCATATCATGTACTTATTAGTTTTATGCAACAAATAAAAATTAAAAAATCTATCTATGATTGTTAATAATTAATGCTTCTCACTCCTTTTTGCTCAAAAGTAAAAACAGCTGTGCATGTTCCATGAATGCTTTTTTTTGTTCTTGTTTCTATTGGCACGACCGCATTGATGTCAACCTGGATGTTATTATGTTTCATTGTAAAAGAAGAAAAAAAATCACTTGCCCAGAATAAAAAAGTAAGAATAAAATAACTAAAAAGAGCTGGCTGTATAATGCAGTGGAAACCATATTTTTACTTGTGAAGATCAACTGTTCCAAGTATAAAATAATGTGATTTATTAATTGAGAACAACCTAATGATTAAGTTGTTCTGTTTTACACACCCTTGCTGTCTGCTAAGCCTGTAGGTGCCAATAAGTCTACCATGCACCACTTAAATAAATGCAGCGCATTGTAAAACAGGACTTATTGAAACCTATTACAGATACTATAAAGGGTTGTATAGTTAGCTAAGCCATAGGGGAAGCTGGTGAAAATATGCATTCATCCTTCACTGTCAGCCTATTAACACATGTCAGATTACCCAGAATGCACTCCGTTCTGTATGTACCACACAAGTCATTTGTCTGACATCTAATATCTCTCCTTAACGGCTGCGTGCTCTCAGGTTTGATGCCATTTTCTAACAAGCTTCTCTGTTATCCTGCCACATATACATGATTAATGACTGTGCTATAGGGACTTAGCCCGTCTGAATATTAAAGTTGGCGGAGCAACAACAGCTTGTCCTGTCATGGAGTTTGGTTTTAGACTCACAAAATTTGCACTTTGTATTTTTAGCACAATGGGTGAAATGTCTTGCCCTATGATACAATGCCAACCTTTGGATCTCTGCCTCGTGTGCTACTGTAGCCAACGTTAACAAATGATTTAACTAGTACTGACAAAATAATTCAATAATAATTTAATCCAATTCAGTTCAAATTATTGCAATTATCAAACTACAAAGACTGCTATTATAGGTCATATAGACTGTCCTCTCTAAAAAACAAAATACCTTTTTAGTGAAAATGTATTAACCGTGTAGTTTAGACCTCTACAAACGTGTTCTGAAATAGAATTATTAGATTAGTATGACAGAGTATGGTATAGACAAGAGATATTTTTTCAAAACTTGTGAAGCCCTATTAGACAAGGACTAAACCAGGACTAAAACAGGACCAGATCAAGTCTTCATTAAGACTCAGTTTGATTTATGCATTCGATGTTTGTTTTTTGCAATTCACGTTTAGAGTTACTATGTAATTAGATCTGCAGATACTATTGAGTTTTACATTTTTTATAACATCTTATCTTTGGAGGAGTTTGGGTTGTCTGTGTACCTCTCTTTAACCACTTCCTCTGTCTCTTGGTGCAGATAACATTGACGTAGCTGGACGGGTGGTGCAGTATTTAGCTGGAGCCAACGTGTCCCACCAGTTCCCCATCTCCGAGGCCATGCTCACCTATAAACAAAAGAGGTACAATCACTGTTCACATCACTACACTGTATATATGTCTGTGCATGTATGTATTTGTATAAGCATGTCTGCATTTTAATTAATAAGTTTATTATTTATGATTTTTAATGTTACTGTCTCAGTTGGACCAATGCAAGTTATTAATATTATAGTATTTACTTGTTGAGGTCATTATAATGTAGTTATTAGGCATCACAGACAGGACCAGTACACAAAATAATCTTTAAAATCTAAACAAAAAAGTGCATGTTTAGGTCAAATTTACGTGGGCAGTGCAGTAGTCTATTGGCATGTACGTATGGATGTATAGCATTTTACTCCACTTAGATTGATATCCAAGTCAGCTGGTTACATGTGCTAGCTTACAGTATTGTTTTGCATGATAAGAACTTGGCCAGTCACAAGCTTGTTCACAAACAATTTATCCATTAGTTTTTGCTATACTGAAATCAAATCATCTCTAGTCATAAACATTACTGCTATCTTCCTGCTGCTGCCTCAGAGGAGATTCACAGATAGCAACTCACATTAATTTCATATATCACACATAACATGCTAGACAGTCATATATTCACACTCTTCAATAAAGTTCAAGGTCCCTCCAGTAAAGTAAACTTACCTGGTTTCTACTAATTAGATTCCAAAGCAGATTTTGAGTAGTTTTGACCAGGGATGCGATTTTAGTAGTTTGGTAGTATTTTCAGATAATTATTTTTTTGTGCCGTTGGCGTAACCAGATTAAAATATGTGCTTTTTCTCTTGATCGAAAACATTTCAACAATAATTTTTCACCCAAATCACTAAATTTTATGGGGTTAGGGTTACACTGTCAGTAATAAAAGCACCCCTCCAGGACCAGCTGATTAACCTTAACCTTTACAGCACATGGTAGTAGTGTGTATATAGTGTGTATGTAGTCCAGATAGCACACATTTGTTGTCTATTATTTCAATATTGATTAGTTATAATACTCGGATCAGATGTTAATGCCTTAGCTTTCACTTAAATTTTTCTCACAAACTTCAACGGGGTCATCATCATTTTCTATACATTTTTGAAACCGATCTCAAAAGTTGTCAGTGCAGCAGACCATTTAACACTTTTGCATTCCTTCTTCCCCCTTTCCCTCTGATTTGCATTCAAGGAAAAGAAGTTTGTATTTTGATTTTTACATCAGGTATCTAATAAATCTCCTGTTGTTTTTCCTTATACACTCTCTTCCACGTTTGGCTTGAGCTCCTTGTCTTAACATCTCCCTTCTCACTTTTCAAAGTTCACCGTAACGTCACGTCTTTTTCACACTGTCCTACCGTGTATTTGGTTTGCTGTGTTTTTACGTTGTCCTCTCTGTGTGTCGCTGTTTTGTTGTTGCCGTGGAATTTTTGCCTAACAACCTTCAAACAATCCCGAATGTTTTCACTTTTGACTTGCAGTGGTTTGTATACTTAACATTTTTCACAACAACCCTTAAACTGTCTCATAATTATTAGAGCATGAAGCCCCAGGGGACTAATACAGAAGATTTGTGATATTTTGAAGTAGGATTGTTTTTATGATGCTGAAATGAATCAATGAATGAATAAATTAGCATAAATACATACATTGTCTTCTATGGCATAATCTTTTGGGGCAGTTCCTTGTTTTTGCCTAGTAATTTGTACTAAATAATATTGTGTAAAATATATATTGCTTTCATTCAGTCAAAATCTCTACAAATTTGACCTTAAATTGACCTTTGACCAATTTTGTAGACATTTTGACTCACGAGGTGCAATTCACAAATAAAGATGGAATTGACTGTCTGCTTCTCGTGAAGCTTGGGGTAGAGCTGCTGCTCCTTCACAGTTGAGGTTGCTGGTTTTATTAAGTTCCTTGATACTGAAAATGTGGAAGCGTCTGGGGAGGGTGAAGTTAGGGGATCCACCTGCTCCTATAACCTTGCTTTGCATAAGTAGCGAAAATTGCATGGAGGTAGTAACTAAATTCTTAATAAACTGTTTGTTTATTATGATTTTTTCATGCTTTGTTAAGTCTGATTTAGTTATTATAAAGTGGTGAGTTTTTTTCTACAATATCTAAACTACTTTTTTCACCTGAGACACTTCTCTAGACAACAGTTCGTGCCCACACTGTAAACAATGTTACACAAGTACCATGCACAATCTTACTTCAAAACTTCAGAGCATCTGCTGTTAGGAGTGCTACTACTACTACTACTATTAGTACTACTACTACTACTACTACTACTTGCTCCTGGGCCTAAATACCTGTCCAACAGTATGTAATAGCGGGACACACAAAAGCCTGGTGAGAGCGGACTGCTTTCCTCTGTACATCTCCACAATGACACAAGTGAGATTGATTTTCTGTGAGCGGTGGAGCCTGGGGTGTTTGGGTTTCTTTCTGTTTGCTGTGGGTGGTCCCAGATCAGCGATGATGAAACAGTTACAAAGAACCACTTGGCTTTTGACTCAGGAGCAGAGCTTAGAGGGAGAACGCAAGACGAGAAAAGATAAACTATAAATTTGTGGTTTGCTGGTTGTCTCTGTTTTTCAGCTTTATTCCCTGTGAACAAATAGATTGGTTAAAATGGTTGCAGTTACTGTAACAGCATTCTTGTTTTGAGTAGTTGTGACTAGTATGGATTTTTTTAATTAATGGGTCCTTTTTAAGTTTTAAATATTTTACCGGTTACAGTTTCATACAAATAATACAAAACAAATAATTAAAGCCCCACCATGTAACTTTTTAGCCAAAAATAGACTAAAAGAAAAGCATGTTTTGTTTTCTTTTTTTTATGTTTTTATTGACTGAAAAACCATCCTTACTGTGAGCGGGCTTGCATCTCCACAAACTTGACTCTTACTTGGCCATGGAAATGTTGTTCCTTTGGCTGTAATATTCCGCAGTACGGCATAAAATGTATCTATCTCCATGGAGAATGTTCTGAAGTATGGTTTTAACTTTCTATTTGCATAGAATCATGCAGGTGAGGTGCCACTTCCAGAAAGTTACACGGTGTTGCTTTGAGGCTTGCATAACAATATAAATTGAAATTGTAAAGATAATTCAAAGCATGTAATTTAACAAATATATTAGCTGTTATGTATTGTTAATCTTTACTTTTAGACAGTAGGAAATCAATATTATCCCTGCCTGACCTGTACATTTTTGACGAGTTAACAGATTTGACTGATCCTCTATAGCTGTTGTTTCTATTGTTTTGGTTGTAAGGAGCAGTTCTCTCATTCATCTCATTTTGAACTCCCCAAAAGACGCCCCATTGTCACCATGCCAGTCATGTGCCATACTGGGACATGGTGACGCCCCATACCAAAGCCATGTTTACTCTCTGTGTGCACCTATGGAACTGTTCAAATGTTAAACTGAACTAAATAAGTAATATTAGAAAACATCTTTAAAATTTCACTGATTTCTATCCACAGCCCGGATGAAGACTCCTGTCAGAAATTTGTGCCGTTTATTGGGGTAAGAAGAAGAAATCTCAAAGTTAATTTTCAAAAATATAGCTTAGGTTTTTTTTAAAGTAATATATATTTTGTCTTATAGGTTGTGAAAGTAGGAATTGTGGAGCAGAGCCTGTCAACGTCAGGTAAGCAAATGGTTCAGTCTGAGGGCACATTTCCATGCTATTACCGCACTATTTTGATGTAATGATTTTAAAATGATCAGTTAAGCCCTTTAATTCTGTAATCATGTCATGCAGTCATTTGAGCTGTGATCAAATTGGAAAATTAATTAAAAACATCAAGATCACATTAATTCAGCTGTGAAAATTGTAATCATTTTGAAGCTGCTGTGAAGTCTCTGATTTGTAATAATATTTTGGTTTATCAAATTAAAGTGCCAAGTAAGGGTTGTTTACAGGAGGTTTCCTAGATCCGTCTGCCAAAATGCACAAAATAGCTCCTTTGCTCAAACATGGCTCTAAAATTGTTTGGGTAGTGGGTATATACTGTATACTCAGCTATGGAGTGGTCAGTGCTTTGTATTGTAGGTAAATCAGTCATCTTAAAAAATGTCCTTATTCATGAGTTTCAGGCTTTCAGCTCTCTGTTTATATGCGTCATTTTGAGGACTTTTCATTATTTGCTTTTGTTAATTGCTATGCTAATTGTTCAACATTCTGAGACGCATAGCTTGAAAGAATAGGCTGAACAATGGTTAAGTTTCAATGTATGCAAGATGAATGGTGTCATGGACCAGTTGTTGCTGTGATAAGTAAAAGTACTTACGTGTAAATATCTCAAAATTATTTTTTGAGCAGCAACATAAAACAAGCCCAATCGATCTTCCAGCAAGGTACTTCTGACCATTATTCTCCTAGGTAAAATTTGGCGGTCGTCCACAGCTCTTGACAGGTTCCCCCAGCTCAAGTGAAGAATGGGTCAAATGCAGAGGACAAATTTCCTATGGGGACGATAAAACGTTCCTTAAATCATATGTGGAAAACAGATAAGGATAAGGTTTGACAAAATGAATCCTTCTATGCATTATCCTAGCTGAAGATTGGCGGTTGCCCTCTGCTCCTGACAGGTTTCCCCAGCTCAAGTGAAGAATGAGTCAAATGCAGAGGATAAAAATCCAGTCTGAACAATAAATCATGTAAAATACTTTAAAATAATCATCCTACGCTGCGTCTTTATTAAAACTGCACTGTACTTTCTGTACTGAAGCCTTCAAGTGCAGAATTCATTAACTTTGACAGTATGTTTTGTTTAACCTGTCCTGATTGTTATGTACAGTAGAAGGTGAGTAATTACCTTCACTTTGCGTTCGCAGTGGATTCGGATGATGCAATGGGCGGCAACACGAGCATCCTGTCCTCCCCAACTCCCCCCACGGCCGGCCCGTACGGGAAAGAGATCGGCAGCACCCCCCCTCAGTCCCCCTCTGTGTCCACTGCCTTGTCTGGAGCTGGGTATGTCAACATAAACTATTAATTGGTCTCTACATTGCATTTTACCTTAAGAAGCTGTTTAACCAGTTTAACCATGCCAACAGAACAATGACATAGTACATGACAAATGAATTAGCATTGTTAGCATTTGTGTTGCATTATATCGTATTGACTTAATTTTTCTGGTGTCTCTCTCAGCTCTCCATGCTCGGGCAGTGAGGTGATGGGTCTCCAGGTGGACTACTGGACATGGCAGGGTCCAGAGAAGAAGAAGGAGGGAGAGAAGCGTGACGTGGGACTCAAAAACACCTTAAAGAGTAACTTCAGGTCTCTGCAGGTGAGCCGCCTGCCATGTGGAGGAGAGCTGACTCCGCCCCCCAGCATGGCCATGACTGTGGTGACCAAGGAGAAGAACAAGAAGGGTAAGATCACGCCAACAGGCAGAAAATGAGAGAGAAATTAAGTTTAACAGCTTTTAGATGGGCTGGGGGGATATAGATTTTGTATTAGTCATGTTAATGAGAGTTTAATGCAATAAGGAGTACAGAAAATAGAAAATGGCTTTGAATTGACGTAACCTCACTTAAATGCCTTGCATGTCTGCTTGTCTCCATGGAAAAGGTCGATATATTATTCAACAGTATAGCATAAAATGTATCTATTCCCATGGAAAATGTTCTGAAGTATGGTTTTAACTTTTTTTCAATGGAATGACGCAGGTCATGTGCCAGAATGTTACGCACATTACCTAACTGTAAAACAAAATGTACAAGACAACCAATATATTGTTATGTTTTCAATGCAAATTAAAATATATGCATCGCTTAATGGGAATTTTGCCATAAATTATCATTAATACTGAATTCAAATACAGACCAATGTGCTATTGCTAAGGAAAACAAGGCTCGAGGCTTAAATAAATCAAAGTTTTGTTCATTGACGTTTTATTTCCTGTTTCTTTCAGTGATTTTCCTCAGTAAGAAGCCCAAGGAGAAAGAGCTGGACTCTAAGAGCCAAGTGATCGATGGGATCAGCCGTTTGATCTGCACGGCCAAGCACCAGCACACCATGCTGAGAGGTACGTGGAGCCACACTGCCCTCTGTTGGTTCATAATGAAGATTTATCCTTGTAACGTGACCTAGAAAACTGTCATTGAGAAACTGAAGAGGGTTATGTGCAGAGTACAGCAAGAATCCAACCTAGATGTCTTCTCAACACGAAAAGTCACTTTTTATTAAAAAATATCAAAGCAGAGTTAGGGCTGGTTAGTACTTGGATGGGAGACTGCTGGGAATAGCAGGTGACACAGTGGGGCAGAATTAGTTCTAGTGGGAAATGACATTGTGTACTAGGGCAAGACACTTTATTCACATTGTCTAGTTTGAATGTGGTGTGTACAAATGATCAGAGGGGCTGATGGTGCACATTGGCCGCCTTCTGTCAGTCTAGCTTAGAGCAGCTTGTAGCTACAATAGGTACCAACCACCCCCGTGTGGAATAATAAGATTTATTTAGGATATTCAGGTAATTGTGCATCGGAACTGCAGTCGGTTTTACAAATAATTCTAACTATAAATGTGTGTCTGTTTCAGTGACTATTGACGGCGTGGAGTGGAACGATGTGAAGTTTTTCCAGCTGGCGGCGCAGTGGCCCACTCACGTGAAGCACTTCCCTGTTGGGATCTTTGGTTACTCCAAACCTGTGTGACCCTGCGACTCCGAGGGTCCCGGCAAAACTAGTTTTCCTGTGGAAATCTGAACTGACTCTAACCACAAGCTACATGTTGTCAAGTTGATGTTTCGATGTTGTTGGGTGGTGATGTTGTTTTTTTACACACTACAAAAACAATTTTGTAAGTTTTGTGCTACGGCCTCGGAGGTATTTTGAGGTTTTTGACAAATTGCCACATTTGGATAATGGCAGCTGTGTTTGCACTTTGTTTTGTTAACATTTTATTATTATTTCTGTGAAATCCTACATTTATTGTTACTCTATAGACATGGAGGAGCGTGCCGGTGGCGTGCAGTGGCGTGTGTGCGATTGTTGAGTTGAAATGTGCTCGTGTTTGTCGTTGAAAGTTGGAAAATTGCTGTGAATTTAGTTGGATCCTTCTCCTCAAACTCAGTGCTCAGTTTTTAACCCTTTACTTTGTCAATTTTTTATAGAAAAAGTTCTTATTGCCTCCTAAAGCTTAAAGCACACTGTGTACCTAACATCTAAACAGCTATGGCTAGGTCGTGTTTTTGAGGGTAGCTATAATGAATGTAGCTAAGACTTATTATTCACCACATGTAAACTGCTCTTTGTGACTTTTGTATTGGTGTTTAAGTACATTTAGACTGTACAGCGACACCTACAGTAGAAGCAGGGTATATCACACACTTTTAGTTTGCAATAGCTTGATGCCAAAAGTAGTTGTCAATGGTACAACTAACCAGTTTTCTCTGTTACATAAAGGGCCACTATTTACAGATGCTATATTCTCACTATACACATTTTTACAGTAACTTTAACCCACATTGCTTCAGCCGTGCAGTTCATGTGCCAAAGCCTCACTAGAGCTTGTAGTATTTTATGGCCCTTTTGGAGGCCAGTATTGCTGTTACTGAGTGTTCAATAGATTAAATTCACAAGTTAGCACGCTACATCTGGCCATATAAAAGTGCTTATTATCAGAGGTGGGTAGTATAGCAAAATGTACCCTTTTGTGTTGTTACTTTATAATAGTATCCCTTACACTGAGTATTACTTATGTTGAAGTAAAAAGTACTCAAGTATTTGGACAAACCTCCTTAAAACCTCCTTATTGAATAAACACACAAATTTTGAATCTTAAATATTTTAGACCTGGTAAAACATAACATTTCTGATAAAAGAAAAAAAGACCCAAGAAAGACTGACTTCTATTTAAAAAAAACCAAAACAAAAAAAACTCATCCAACTTTTTCACAATACATAAAGAATTAGGATAATTGCATACAGGTTGTTGTAGAGGAGCCCAAATGTGTTACGATTAAATAAAAATTACTACTCAGATAGCAGCTGTAGTAATTACTCGGATCAAAATACCATTTAAATTTCAAGTACATATAACTTCATTACTACCCACCTCTGATCAGCAGTAAAATAGTATGCACATCCTAAACAAGCATCGTATTCTATCTTTTTAACCACATTTTGATGAATAATTCTAACTTGAAACGTACAGTACTTATCTCAGTATTGTTAGTAGGAACGCTTGAATGAGTTTTTGTACAATGCAAAAGTAATGAGTTTAAATTTGTTGTATGAGTTTTGCCACTTGTCCAAGTCACTGCCTATGTGTGTCTGTGTTGGTGTGCTCAGTGTTGATGGTACTCCCTGATAAAATAGTGTTAAACTTTTTGCAATAGGAAAAACCTTTCGACAAAGGGCCTTTCTGTATAAGTTTGTTGTTGCTTTTTATATAAAGTGAAGAGCTTTGATAGCCTGGCTTTTTTAGTATTGTATATAAGATTATACAAGAAGTAATATTGTGAATTGCAAATCCCCCTATTGCCACTAAAGTTAAAGCACAAATAGCTTACCTTTATTTCTTGAAGAGATGGTCCAGTGTTTTGTAAATTAAAAAAATAGATACTTGGGATATCACATGGTATAATGGCCATTACATTTAGCTTACTATTACTGGAAGCTGTTACAGGTGCACTAAGTAACGTTTCTGGTGGAGGGTCTGTCACCTTGTCTCCATGAAAATGTTATTGCTTTGCCTGGAATACTCCACATTATGGCATGAAACTCATCTAATCTGCCTTTATTCAATCACAGGAATTTTTATTGCTATAAAATACTTGGCCTCATGGCATCACATGCTTGTCTCCATGGAGACAATGGATAATTTAATGTCTAGGCAAAGCAGTAATATCTCCATGAAGACGATAGCAGCCATTCTACCAGAAAAGTTACAAAGTGTACGTTTAACATACATAAATTAATAATTATGTATCTGCCTCCAGTCCAGTTCTCAAAGTTAGTTGCAAGTATTCTTTGTAGTGGTGATCTACAGCCGCCCCGGGTCAGAGTACGAGGAATGACACTGCCAATATTCCTGCAAATTGTATTATCTACTAAGCCACTAATTCTCCACATACAGCCTAATAATATGCCTAAATAATAACTTGGTCTTGTTTTATAAAACCAGAGTATTTTCATGCCTATATATGGACCAATTTACATACCCATTTCTTTCCTTATTTTCTGCACTCAACTTTAGTGAAATTGTCTAAACTAGGAGTGTATCAGCAATCATTTACTCTAAAAGTGTCTATTAGAAACTACAAAACGCTGCACTATCCCTTTAACTTAAATGCCAAATATTCCCCCTTGTTGCTATAAAGTCCTACAATGCAAACACTATAGTACTCATTTCTCATACATTTCCCTCTTTTATAATGCACTTTGATGTGGTTTAAATACATTTTATCTCAAATTGGGACATTGCTTTTGATTTTGAGGTGTTATATTTGAAAGAACCACTACCTATAGACTAGAGAAACCCGTGTGCTCATTTTCGTAATTATTATTATTGACTGTATTGGCTGCATTTGCCTATTGAGGTCTATGGAAGAAACTGTTACATTATTTTTGCCACTCATTGCAGCTACCACCATGTGTGTCTGCCTGTGTTCTAGCTGCCTAGGTTGTTTAGTATTAGCCAATGCAGAATTAATTAAAGAGGGAATTAATTTAGTAGACATGCAATTTAGCTTTTTTTCAAACTAAAATGGCAAGATTATTTCATCGTATTTGAACTCGCAACCTTTTTGCCCTGAATCTAGACGTAGCATGGGGGTACTTTACAAGGCTGGACCAATGAGCGGCATGCTAACATTTTTAAATCAGAGGTTTTCAAACTTAAACTACCAGTAATTGCCTCTTAATTTGCTTTTAACATATTTTTAATTGGCATAATATAAGGCTAAACCTGAATGAACTAAGGTGGTTAGGTAAATCGGGACTTGATACTATAAGAAAAATCTTGCATACCACCAATAGAGATCAAGAGTGGAGATCAACAAATGTCCCATTAAGTTTGAAAAATGTTATGAAAATACTATTAAATAAATGAATATAAAAGAACTAAACATACAGCATGTTGTAATTATAACTTTGTGGCTTATGTATCACATTATTTATGTTTTATACTCATGAGTTACTACAGACCAGATAGACTCCAACAAATGTTTAATATTTAAAAAAAATAATGGGAATTCTACTTTAAAAAATGTAATGTTAAACGCACTGTTAAACTGTAATGTGTTTGTGCCAGAGTTTGAGAGCCTCTGACCTAAGTCTCAAAAGCAGCAAAAACTACTCCATGATGATGAGACATGCCATCTCAATGCTCCTGTTACTTGAAATGCCACCCATTGTCTTTGCACAAACCCTCTTTTAAAAACATGACAGTATTTTTAAAGTTACCACTAAAAATATGGGTTCCTCTGCATGTTTTACTATAGATGTAAATATGTTTTGGATTTTTATATTGTTTGTTTCTTTCCATGCTCACAAGCAGTTGTGTTAAATAAAATTTTTAATCTTCTGTACAAAGCACAGCCTTTATTTCTAAACCGCTTTTTACATTTCTATGTATTTTGTAGATCCACCACAGTAGTTCAACAATCATTATTAGAACAATGCAGTTATCTATACTTCAAGAAACTAGAGGACCAAGTCTAAATGTGTTTTACATTGAAAGTTATCAATTCATAATAATTAATAGAACAGTAAATGATTCATTAATGAAAAATGAATAATTGTTTAATCTGACTTTTAGTTTTGGTTGCTTATTTTAGTCTTTGCTACAATTAATTTTGAACAATGTAATTTTTACCCATTACAACAGAGTTTCGGTATATTTTTATTTAATTTAACAAAAACAACATCCATATACAGCTGTATTGTCTTATTTTGCAATATTCAACATGTTTTCTCATACTGTACAGTACATTTCATCATTAGTAAAGCTCTATCTGAAGTAACCAGTCTAAAGGAGCAAAGATGTTTGATGTTATTTAGCAGCTACTGAGGGTAAATTGACGTAGATTTTCATGGGAGGCAGAGGTTTGATCTTGCGTCCAGCCCAGCCTCCTTTTCTTTGCCATAAACCACTCGAAGGACGGACCCCAAACCAGCGATTACGACCCGCTTTCCCAATGATTTCTTTATTGTGGTCAATGTTGGACACTCGCCCCACTGTGACCATACAGGTCTCGTCAACCTGTTCATAGAGATAAAATGCATCAAAAATATCTATTTTAGGCAAGTAAACTTTAGTTATACAAGAGTAGCTCACCTGAACTTGTTGCTTTGAGGGAAGTTGGACAATTGCTGTTCCATTGACTTTACGGAGTAGTACACCACTTGTGCCTAAAAACAAAAAAAAAAACATGTTTCATAGCATAACATCTAATCTCCATCATTCATTATTATGAGAACCTTGACTTGTAAATAGGTTTGTAAGGAATGATAATAATGCCCTGACAGTCAATACAAATAAAACTACATTAAACACACAACAACCAGTTTTTTGATTTGTGCTACAAATCTTACATAACCTGAATGTACCCAAGATTAAGATGGTTTATTGATCCTCCTTTATTGCGAAAATGTACAACAATTGATCATATGCTTATGATTGAGCACATGTGATATATATTATGGGAGATACATTAGCTCTTTATATCAAATTAAACCAATTTAAAGTTTACCTGCAGCCCGGATATACTGTGCTCCTCTGCCTGGTTTTATTTCAAGGTTGTGGATTAGAGACCCCACAGGAAGAGCTCCTAGAGGGTAAGCATCTCCTTCATTTGCTGAAACTGTAAAGACAATCATATGAATCACAATATGAACACTATTATTCAAGTTACTTGTATAACTTGTATAGACCTTCTAAATAAGTTTCTATTTTACCTGCCATGCGTCCAATGACTCCAGAGGTCTTGATGATGTTCCCAACCTGCATGTTCTCTGTAGCAATGATCCATCTTTTTCTATTGCCTCCAGCAACGAGTGCAATGTCTGCTGATCTGGGATGAGACAATAGCATAGCAATAACTTAGCTACGGGGCCTTAATTTATGCAGTGAGCCCATTGTGTGCAGATTCCAAAACCAGTATCATACAAACTATATAGTACCAGATCGTATAAACTATAAACTAAATCAAAGCAAACCCAAAAGATGCTCTTAACCCATATTATTTTGGCTCCAAACAAGAGAACAGTTTTTGTAGTTGCAGTTTTGTAGTATGCAAGTCCAAGTACATCAGGTAAGACCATCCCACAGTTTTAAATACACTGCTGTAGTGAATAATGACCTCACCTGCACGGGTCGTATCTCACTTGGACGACCTTTTCTTCAAAAGGTTTATCTTCTTTGTTTGGTTCATATCTCAGTCGCTGGAAGTCCACCCACCGGTATCTCTGTTTGTGCCCGCCACCAATGCCATGTGTCCGTATCTTTCCTGGTTTTATACAGAAAATAAATGCATACAAATACTCATCTAACAATGAACAATAATACCATTTTTTTTACATACTGTATCTGATAACTTATGACAAGGAAAAAGGAGATATTTTGCATTCAAACTTATATATTTTGCATTCTGTTAATCAACCTAGTCTTTGTGTAAAGGCTATTTTAGTTATAACTGGAAATTTTAGATTTTGTCACTACACTACACATGATGAGGTTTAACATTTGTGGGTTTTGCTTTTGGATGCATAACAAATACAGAACATTGACACCAGCTCTTATCTGTCAACTATAGTAATATTAATTTATTATTCACCTGTGTGGTCTCTGCCCCCAGTCTTCTTCATCCCAATAGGTCTGATCGTGTACTTGTCCATCTTTTTCCAGTGGGTCCTGTTCTGCTCCAGTGCAGCTGTGGTCTGAAAGCCTCTACATTGTCCCGGGTTTAATAACTGACCTCCAGCATTAGCCTGTGCCAGAAACTGTAATGTCAATGAAAATAAGTTTATTAGCATTGAACGTTTTCGCCCCATACACACATTTCTATAACACCTCTGTACCTGAGACGAGAGTAGAGAAGACTGGGACACTGTCAGGGAGCGAAGAGCTCGAGTCAGACACGACACCGCCATCGCACAATCCTTAAATGTCAGAAATACAGTCAGTTTACAAATTTTGAATAATTATTACTTGTCAAATCAATCTCAAGTACCCATGAGCTACTAGCAACAAGCTGATTATTGTGGAATAAACAAACTAAACATACAAATTCTCGTCTGCATTTCTCCCATAAACAATTTACCTTGATAAAAATGCATTATTAATCAAAAGATTTATAACGATTACCTAATTTTTGTCTTAATTCATTCCAACTTTACTCATCTGCGTCCTTCACAGCGCTGCACGCCGCGTCGCATGCCGATGACGTAATGACATTTAGGATTTTTATTTTCTCTATTTCCAGTAAGAAATCTTTGTTTCAGAGACATTAATGAAGCTAAATAATGCGTGTTGTATATTTGTTGTATTTTTTAATTATATGCGGTTTGGCATAAAAGTAACATGTCGATGTAATACACAAGCTGGCCAGATGATGTCCCTCTCGATCAAAATATATTTACTGCTGAAACGTGTACTTTCATTTTAAGCATGTTCAGGCTCTTTTAGTAAATTATAATAAAGCCATAAATACGATTACACATCAAGTCAATGAATGAGAAATATGTATTGCACAGGACAATGGGCATTGTGAAAGCAATTTAATTTTAATTACCCAGTTAATTCAATTGTAAAAATCTTGATGATGTTAATTAGATTGTCTCGGACATATGTTGAATTATTTTTATCTAAAAACTGAAAAAATCGAGACAGAAACAAAACATCACGTCATCATTTTGGCCTGACGCGCCGTGGATTGTGGGAAATCCTTCAGACATTTTGGATCAAAGCGGTGGAGCTGAGCTGGACGCAGGAGGCAGCTCTCGGTAAGCGTGCTGATTTTACCCCCTCCAGGCTGTTATTTTACCACCTTTTCTGAGATCCAAATATGAAGAAAGCTATCTGATATTAACACGTCTGTTATGAAGCTCGGATCTGTTTGTTTGGCGTAAATAAACCCTGATGAAGTACAGGGAGTGGTGAGGTTAGCATTGTTCGGGCTAATGCTAGTCTCCCACAGACGGCAGAGCGAAATCTTGCACAAATGACTAAAAAAATGTTAAAGCGCTAGACTAAACGAGATCACTTTGGCGAAATTGTTTGGTACAGATACGTCGACTAAAATAGGAGTGACGCATCTGATTTGGACAGTGGAAACGAGGCTAATTGGCAGCGTCAGTCTGTAATTACCGAGTCATAACAGTGCAATCATGTCAGTGCAGGCATCGTTAAATGTCCAACCTCAGATGGGCTTCTGTCGTGTCTTCTCTCTGCTTTTTAGGTTATTTTTTAAGATTCGCACAAAAGTTAATATAGAGATTCGATTTAGTTATATTCCCCAAAAGATGTTTATCACTTATTTCATGCATTTATCTCATTGGTATCTCAGTTCTTCTAAAGGAGATAATCTTGTGCACATGTATTGTCCTCCTATGCATTTTCTACTTTCACATGCTACAATATAATCTCCTGTATCTCGCGGTGCACAAATGTGTGGTTTTGTTTCTAACCCTCAGATGGGCTGCAGTCGTGTTTTCTGTCTGTTAGTTTTAAGCAATTTTAGCAATAGAGATTCAATTTATACTTTAGGTTCTTATGTAAAGACCTATGTTTGCAGTACAATCATATATGAGAACTAATAAACCTAATCGGACTACAGAGATTCAATTTATTGTTCCTATTATTCCTATTCACATTCAGGTGTTGTCAGTTATTTCATGTATTTATTTGATTTATTTGATCTTGTCTTTGTGTGCATTTTCTGCTTTCACATACTAGTATTAGTAGTGTAGTAGGCCTACAGTAGCTGATAAAAGTGTTAGGTAGTAATGTTTGCCCTTTTTGTGTTTAAGCAAATTAGAAAATGAATATTTAATGAGAAATGACTTGAAGTTATTGATCTAATACAGATCACATGCGCCATCTATAGCTGAAGTTACAGGGAGAGTCCAGTATGTAGGTCTAATATAAGCTACTTGAATCGTGTAGCCTATATAAAAGTTATTCAACAGTTCAAGGATGAATATCTTGGGACATTCAAATAGAGATGCAATTACAAAACACATATATTGCCATTAGATTGTAGTACAATCTCTAGTTCTCATACATTGAGTCCTATGAGATCTGGACTGTAAACAAATCACTTCTTATTAATGAAGTATTTGCCCTCTGGAAATTGTGGAGCAGCTGGTCAGAGATGATTGATGGCAGTGGACAGTGTCAGTGTTGTTCTGTGCCACACCCTCTTTATCCGCTGCCTCTGCTGTTTTTACTTCAGTGCAGAGAGAGAGAGAGAGTGAGAGAGAAAGATATAGAAGAGAGGGAGTGAGAGAAGAGGGCAAGCGCAAGGGAGTGAGAGAGAGGTATGGATGGATATCTGCTCAGGAAATGGTCCAGGAGGATGCGATCTACTGGTGTCACGCTTCACTTTGGGAATAGGATGGAAATGTGTGTCAGTATATTATGAAAAAGTAGACAAAAACTCACAATGACTTAGGCCAAGACAGAAACCAATATATAAATGGACACTGTATATCAATGTAGGTAAAAACATATTTAGCATAATAATAATACGTGCTGTAATAACAAGATGTTAAGAAGAAATAGCTTTTATATTTTGAAAAGGTTTATACTGCCTACTATTGATCCTTTGCCGTCACATCACGCTGGGGGGGGGGGTTCTACATGTATCTCTATTGGCAGAATGTTCAGCAGTTACCATGGTGACACAATTAGCAAACAGGGACAAAAAAGTTTTAGGATACTCTGAAAAACACAGAATGGAAAAACACATTTTCAGGAGCCTGTGATCAATACAAGCCTTCGCGGTCCTGTTCAGGTGTTTGATATTCAACAAAAAAGGTGAAAGTGACTCACTGAAAAGCAGTTGGCTAGTGCTTGCTAGCTTGTGACTGTAATTTTATGTGAAAGATTTGTTTGAGAGCACAAATCAGATCACCTATTGTAGTTCCAACCAAGTCAGCGCTTTCTGGTCAGACTGTGTTAAAATAAAACTCAGATTAAGTCTAATTTGAGTATCAGAGCTTCTAAGCTTCTAAGAGAGTAGTGCTTACAGTTAGCTTCACACCCACAAGGAATGTTGATGACATCAGCTGCAAAGTATCAATACTACTTGTTATGTGTGCCTTAATGTATGTTAATCGTTCTAAGTCCCAGGCTAGCATATATAACGACTCATTCAGATCACGCTCGAGCTATACTGTATTCACTGTACAAATGTTGTTTTTGTCGCCAGAGCTTGTACTGCAGCATGTTGTGATTTGAAATGGATCACTGAAGTATTGAGTTTATGTGTCAAAGTGCTTTAGAGGGTAGATTTACAACTCTCAGGTATTTGATTCTGTCAGCACAAAATGTCACTCCAGTAAAATTATAGGCTTAGCAGTAAAATACAACCAAGTTTGTCACTTAATGCTCCTGTCTCTGAATATATCAAGAATAAACAGGCATATTTAGGTGTAGGCATGGGATGATATTGAAAGTTTTGCGTCACGACTGTCATGGCCTTAATTATTACGCTTAAGGACGATAATATGATAATTATTAAAGTTGCTGACAGTTTAAAAATGCTATGGATATTAATAATTATAATTTTAATGTTATGAATAAGTTCCATGTTTAAACAACTTTTATATAATTCTATTTTATTATCAGTGAAAATAACTACGATCTAGCAAAGAACACTGGGGATAAATAGCTTTTTTCACCATATCATACATTGAGATTAGTTTTTTGGGGATAATTCTACATTAGGGTCATTGCGTCAGTGGCGTAAATTAGTTTCAATATTATCGTTTATCGTCTGTATTTTCTTCAGCAATAAATCAGACTTCAGAATTTGTTATGACAAGCCTACGAACGATTATTGATACACTTTTTAATCATGATAAACAATATTATAGTTTATTGTCCCATCCCTACTCAGTCTGTCACACATGAGCTTGTTAATTGGCTATAAATAAACCTAAGACAAACTTTAATGATCCTCTTAGGGAAAGGATTTGGTCACTGTGGTTACATATCGTTAATATATTGTTGTGCGCTGCCCCTGTACAAATAAATGCCATACTGTGCCATTAGTGAAGATATGAAAAATGTGCTAAATTTCAATGTACAAATTAATAAAAAATACAGAAAGTAAAGTAATTATGCAAAATACAAAGATGGGTTAAAATGTAGGGCAATAGTGTATTGTCTTGTGCCATTACAGAGCATTGCAATAAGACATGCCACTTAGTGAGTTGTGACTTTAATAGAAGAACTAAACCCAAGGTCCAGAGTTTCACATTATCATTAATAGTATACAACACAAGAGGACTGGTTGAAATGAAGCTGTCTGCCAAATTGACTGTTCCATAGACCATCTCTATGTCCACATCGCCCTATTGACTTTTTCATTATTATCTGACCTTTGCTCCTTTTGCACTATATTTGTCTATTCAAATGTACTTTATGTCACAGATAACCGGGAAGCTTCCATTTATGATCAGTTTTATCTTGGGTTTTTAAATGTTATGTTCAGAAAATAGTAACGCCTTTGTAAATGATGAATTTGAGGCTTGGCATGTGACTGTATTTTGTTAACAATGTTTTTTACATGAGCTTTATGATCCCATGTCACTAGTATAACTTTATGGTGTAAGTAAGTCTGTATAGTTTAGCTCTAGTCATGTGCGTCTTCCTGGGCGACAGAGCTGAGAGCCTGGTCCACTGAGACTCATTATCGAGCTAACTGAGAAAGATCCAGTCCAGCATCTCTCCTCTACCTGAGTGAAAATAAAAAGCATAAACAGCTTACTCTAATTTTAGACATCTACAAACATGTTTTAAAATGCATGGGATTCTTGCATAAGTCAGTTCAGATTTCAGATTTCTTCTCTCAAATGTTACAGCTCCTGGACTTTCTTGAAATGTGCACGCAGAACAGTGCAATTTGATTTTTATCTTTTTTTCACAATTTAAGCACTTCCAGAAGAATTGACAAATGGACTGAAATATAAACTAACAAACTAATAAAATTATTTTATTTCAGTACAAGTTTGTACAGATCTAAACTACAGGGTTTGCCATTTTCATGCAGAATAAGACCAGATATTTTGTTTTGGTTTTTTTGTATTTTTTCTATTTCGATTCCATTGCAATTAATCCTGCAGCCGTAATAGAAATCCCCTAAATGAAATGCTCTGTTTCTAACTAACAGCCAAAGCACTATTTTTGCCTTTTATGTGAATATTGACTGAATGTACTGCCCCATTAGTTCTCTCTCCCCCCTCCCTCCTCCTTTACCTCCGCCTCTCTATGTCTGCATCTGTGGGCGGGACAGTCTTTTAGTCTATCCTTCTCTGTCGGGGTGCTCAGAAGGTCACATCATCTGGAACCGCTCCCATCTCAGGATTTCTCCTCTCTTCCTTTTTCCTGTTTTTCATTTTTATGGATTAGCGTCTCCTTTTATGACTGCACCAGGACGTAATGGTTGAGACATAATTTAATCCGCTGATCTGGATGCCAAGCAATGAGGGTTGGTGTGGTTCAACAAGCTGCAGCTAAAGTAGCATTAAGGTATGAAAGATTAATACAAGGAGGGATTCTGAGCAGGAAGTGACTGGTGCAGTAGCGTGAGAGCTCTTTTGAGAGGAAAACTATAGAAAATGGAGGATTCTGTTTAATTTAAGGCATGCTAGCTACCAACATGCTAGCTCAGACTTATTTAGATCCACCTTGGCATCTTCATTAAACCAGAGGACCATTTTGTGCCTTTATGTAAGTGCAATGGTGTGGTGCTTTTCTGGATATTACAATATTTGTCTGAGATGCCAATTGCTTAACTATAGAAGAGCTTAGCTAATAAGATGCTACTGCAGACTGTGTTCACTGCTTTATAGTTCATATTTTTGGTCCCTTATCACTTTTGAAAATTGAATTGGTCAACATTGTACTGCAAATGAATTTAAACTGAATTTTGCGTTAAATTGCTCATCTCAACAGCATATTCTTACTACTCTTCAAGCCTAACTTTTTGAATAATCTGTCCCGGCTTGGTTCTGGTTTGAGCTGAGTTTAAACCGGATGTAAACTTTGGATTGTTTCTAGTTTAGTCTTGGTCTAGTCCATGCTTAGGCCCAGGTTTAGTCCCAGCTTAGTTCCAATTTTGATATGGTTCAAACTAAACTGATGTTGTGGTCCTAACATTTCGTGAAGTGCAGCTCCACAATGTTGCCTCACAATGTTAGTTATACAATTTTGATACCATCAGATTATACGCAGGTAGCAAGTTGTTTTTTGTTCTAAATCTCGGCAAGCTTGAAGTCTTTCGAACATACACCAATGTAGAAAGACTTGTGTATAAACTTGTTTAGGCCTGAACAATAGACTGCTGCCCCCACGACCCGGCCTCAGATAAGCAGAAGTAAATGGATGGATGGATTTAAATTTTTCTGACAAGGATTGCGATTAGATTTGCAGGTTTTTCAACTTGCAACTCTGCTCTTGTTATTGAGTTTATGTCTAGTTTTATGAATCATACTGAGAGTAAATGTTAAAGGTTAAAACAGACCAGTGTTTGGAGGTAAACATAGCTGGACTTTATCTCACCTTTTAACTCTCAGAAAACATTAACTTCAGATGAGGGTATGTGAAGTGCCCTGGATACTAGAGTCTGTATTTGATCATGAACATTAAAGTGTTTTTTTTTTCTCTACAGAGGATAGAGAGGCTGCAGCAGGTACCAGGCTGAATGAGGAAATCAAAGAGAACACTCAGAGCTTTGGTGCAATACAGAGAGAAGGGAATACTCAAAGCAAACTTCCATTAGACAAAATTAAAGGTGTTATTGTACAAGGTGTTCCAGGTTTATTTTGGGAGATCTGCTTCTTTGACTAATGAATTATGACTAGGCTTGTTTCTAAACCTTCATCAATTGTATGGGAAGGGATGAAAACAAGCCTTCTGTGGGTTTAGTTTAAGGTAATAACCAAAACCATACCAGCAAAATGACCAAAATGTGCCACTTGTTGTTATATGGTGCCATTTTGTGGACGGTTGACCATACAAAAGACACAATATTTTGTTTGGAATTGTTAATCGCTATGGCAACTGTCCTAACTTTTCTTCATTCTGTAACCCATAGATAACAAACCTTTGAACAGTCAGAGGTGCACTTTGTAACTTTCTGGTAGCTGGTGCGACATGCTTTTCTCCAGGGAGATGTTTTTGCTTTTTCCATAGTATTCCACAATAAACCTTTCTATTAATTCAATAGCAGGTGTTTTATTGCTTAAGAATATCTTGAAAAACATGCATTCTTACTGTGAGCGGGGTCGCCTCTCCACAGATTAGACCTGCATGTCTTTGTGAATGGATGAATATGTCTAATGCTATAATGTGTGGAGCATATTAGTAACTTCAGTATCAACAACAAGCAGGTGGTGTGTCCTCCATCAAAAAAGTTCTGCAGTGCACCTAAATTAAACCAGTTGAGATTTCTGGTCAGTCTCATTTTGTAAACACTCACTCAGGGCGTGTCTAGACCTGTTTCAGCTTTTACCGAGAAGGGCCTCTCTAATAGAAAGAAGTAATGACGAAGTAAGCCAGACTGAACCAAATCACCAAAGGTCTGTGGAGTTAGCAACTTTTATGTTAGCAACAGAAACAAATCAAATCTAATCCTTACAATGAACTGCTATAACACACATTTTAGTATATAAGACATGTTTTTAAAGGTGATTTGTCTGAACATTGAATATTTACGTAGTGGAAAATATATGTTATACTCTTTTTGTCCTTGTTTTCTGCACACAGGCATCAACCAGTTCTTATGCTACTGAAACTATCTGGAGCAGTGGGTTACCTCAGTGCAGTCACGAGCAGATAGCTGGAGGATTTAACATTTAACATTTATATAAAGGAGTCAAAAGGACAAGATGTACATTCTGTGCTGTAGTGTAGTGTGCAAGTTTCCATAACTGTTTGCTCTTTTGATTAGAAGGGTCTGTGTGCAGATATATATTGCAGTGTGTTTGGTCTCCATACAGACAGATGCAGCCGCAGCAGTGTCTCTGGGAGTGGCTGGTAAAGTGTTGATACATTTTTCAGATAGCGCTTGTGTCTGTTATAGTTAATCATTTCTTCATTTTAACCATTTGTCCCCTTTCATTTGTTTGTTTCAGTGACGAACAGCAGTTTCAGGGTAGTGACATTTTAAGCTGGGCCCGTGGAGATGTGATCCTTTGAGTCATAGGTCAAGTCCAGACTGGGTGGAACAAAATAACACTGCAGTTTGTTTGACCAGTGCAATATTAGAAAAATGACATGAAGGCAAGATTCAGTTTTCTGAGGACAATATGATATTTGGATACCTTTTTGATAAAGATCAAGGGGTAATTCCAGTCCAAGCCAGAACCAGAACTAAACAAGGGCTTAAACCAGGACATTAATAACCTTTGTTTTGATTTTATATTGTACAAAATGGCTTTCCCTGAACATAAACGATACAGACTTGTCATTTAACACAGAAAATAGTCAAATATCCTCCACTAAAGTCCGATTTCTTTTCCAAACCACATGGTTTTACTGACAGAGGATTGGCTGTTAACCTCATGATTAAAAAGACCCCAGTATATCACTGTCCATTAGAAAATACTGAAAGAAAATACCGAAAGAAAATACTTAAGAACCGATTGCACAAACTGACCAAGACTAACCCTATGTCTAACCCAAATGCAAATGGGACATGCACTGAACAGGAAGAGACCAGGAGGTAAACCAAAACTAGACCAGATCTGAACCAGGACCACTCAAGAACTGGCCAATTAAAGTCCAGACTACCACTAGATCACAATTTACACCAATACTGAAGAAGAGATTCACCAGACTAAATCAGGACTAAAGGGACTGCCCAAGGATGACACCAAACACCCATATCATGCATTCTTCCAAATAATTACTGTTTTCAGTGTTGCCATAATACATCAATGACATCAGTGCACAGCCTTTGTTTTTATAACATTTTAGTCTGGGTGTGTTTGTTGTTTCTATGGCCACATGCTTTTACTGCTTTTTCAATTAAAAATGCCCAAACTGACCATTGACAGTTTTCTTTTTTTCCCCCCAAACATTTTCTTATTATATTTCAGTCTGGGTGTGTTCCTTGTTTCTATGGCGTCACCGTCTCCTCTGCCCCTGAGTGTGAGTGCAGCGCTGGCAGCAGAAGCTCGTCTCTGCAGCAGCTGTGAACGCACTGCACAATCTGACTCACAAATGTGCTCTATTATTGTCCCTCTCAAACTGTGGAATAATGTCTCTGCGCTCAGCCGTGCATACTGTAGGCGAGTTACAGCTCTTAGTTTGCATGTGGCCTTTCACAGCAGATAGACATAACAAGCTGTTGTGTTGTACAAGATTAGCTGTTTCCTTCTCTTACTGGATGACACTCAGTTTGATGCATTCGTGGGAGTAACGCTGACGTAGCTCATTTAATATATTGAACCGTGATGGAACATGAGTTCATTTGCTTGTAATGGCTGTTGTGTCAATATGTGTCATCCTGTGTATAGTGTCTCAGTCAAATATTTTTTTATGAGTGAATTTTAAGGATTCTAAGGATTTATGCACAGCAGCTGAAAGCAGAATGCTTGTTGTGAGTGTTAGGGGTGACTGGACAGTTTTAGGGATGCGCCGGTCCAGCTTTTAAAGACACTGGTTAGTAGTACTTCTCTGTATATTTCTGTTGTTTTCGCACACTAGCTTAATCATTTTGAATTTCTTCTTTGGTCTGAAGTAATAGAGCTATGTACCATCTTTTTCAGATCTTATGTTTTGTACAAAGGATTCTGTCTTGTGACTTGTGTTAATGCCTCTTTTTAGTATTTTGTCTGGAAAATTGCATGAAAGTATGACTTTTTCTGTTTTACGCTTGGAATTGTACAAATCATGAATATGGTGTATGAATGGGTGAGTGGTACTGCCGCATGTGCCACTACCCCCTGCTTGGGTTACAGCTTGCCACCACCATAAATAAATAATAAATAACACCATGTAAAGCAAAGTTGATTGTGCCTTCAAAAAATGCTGTGACTATTATGTTATTTCCAAAAAAATAATTGATCTTGTTTTTGGAAAGCATTGACTTTTATAATCAAAACACTCTCATTCCCTGTTGTTTTTTCCCTGTAGGTTTCCCTGAGCTCCAGAGAAGATGTCGACCATGGTGTACCCGCGTGAGGAGAAGTTGGAGAAGCTCTCTCAGGAGGAGATCATCTCCAACACGAAGCTGGTGATCCAGGGTCTGGAGGCTCTGAAGAACGAGCACAACTCCATCCTGCACAGCCTCCTGGAGACCATCAAGTGCCTGAAGAAGGATGAAGAGGCCAACCTGGTCCACGAGAAGTCCAGTCTGCTGCGCAAGTCTGTGGAGATGATCGAGCTGGGGCTGGGAGAGGCGCAGGTCAGAGCTCACATTCAGTACAAAAGTAGTTAGAATATAATGGTTAAATGGTAAACATAGTGTTCATTCAAAAGTATTCAGACACTATAGTAGGGTTGTCAAAAGTATCGAAAATCAGATACTAATCAATACTAAAACTAGTATTGAAAAAGCAGGTATAGATACTAAAAAAGTCCTTTTCTGAATAGCTTTAGAATCTTGAGCTGTATCAGAACAAGTATAAGACCCATAGACCAGTTCTGAATAGCTTTAGAATCTTGAGCTGTATCAGAACAAGTATAAGACCACATAGACTAGTATGGATCACTATGGAACCTACCTGGACGACTGAGGGATTGCATAGATATAACACCACATGGTAATATAAAATAAAGTACTATTATTTAATGTTGAAAATCACATTCTGTTGTCTAAAGAAAGTGTTATCAGTAGTATTGAGTCTATTCCTTAGTATTGAAATTGAGTTTGAAATTTTAGTATCGTGACAGCACTGCACTATAGTTGATAAGTGCATTCGCCAGTACTGATCCAGCGGCTTATGGGGAAGTTCAGCAGCTCTTTTGTTTACTTTTTAGAGTGTTTTTGCTAATGTATCTCTATGCATGTATGGCAAATTCAGTTCCGGGCTCTATACAAATTTCCCCACTTAGGCTGTTTGTCTAGCTTTTGCTTAATCACTAATTGGTTGCAACTCTACCTATTCCGCTGTCGGCTGTGTTTGCTGGTACGGTTTTGTTGTATTCTACATCCGCACTGCGTATAGACAAACTAAAACTGATGAATATAGAGACATACTGTGATGGGAAATTCCAAAACTCAATCATCTTTTTCCCCCAAAGAAACTAGATGAAGTTTAGGGGCAGACTGAACAGAAAGCTCAGGAAGAATGAACAATACAACATAAAACTGCATTCTGCATTATTACTGTTAAAGATTTTCTGCACCAGGTTGTAGCTGAATAGCTCATTTTCATCCAGTCCGTGATTACATACAGATTTAACATGTGAATTCCACTGTAGAATAGCACTTCCTATTTTATTGACTTTCCACTATAAACATAGCTAGGAGGACTAGGACTAACCCTAGACTAGAACAAGACTAAACTGGTATCAAATCAACAAAGCCTGAACCTGCCCTATATCAACTTTGAATAATTCTACACTGCACTGTCCCATAGTTCAGTTTCCCCCTTTCTATATTAAACCAGGTGGTGATTGTGATTCATTCCACCACACTCCCCTAATCCCTCCTTCCTCTTCTCATCTTAGTATATTCTCTTATCTCCAAACCTGTTCTAACCCTGCTCCCATGGCTTCTCTGTCTCTGCACCAGGTCATGATGGCTCTGTCCAACCATCTGAACGCGGTGGAGTCTGAAAAGCAGAAGTTGCGCGCTCAGGTGCGGAGGCTGTGTCAGGAGAACCAGTGGCTGAGGGACGAGCTGGCCAACACCCAACAGAAGCTGCAGAAGAGTGAGCAGAGCGTGGCCCAACTGGAGGAGGAGAAGAAGCACCTCGAGTTTATGAACCAGCTCAAGAAGTATGACGAAGATGTCTCACCCACCGTAAGTAATGGGAAAGCGAAATGATCGAATATAGGTTGGTTTCACACGACATCACAATAGCTCATAAAATTGAGGTGGAGGGCAGGTCAGAAGTTTGTAGGTTTAATAGGCGAAATGTAGATATTTTGACCTGGTTTATTACAAATATCTCCGTAATTACTGGGATTATTCACATGAAACAAAAACTGGTGTAAAGTGTTCTCTGTCAGTACAATACACTTGGGTTGGGTGAAATTATTATTTTTTTTAAAACACAGGCACAAATGTTAGGACTTCAAGCTATAAGATAAATTAGGCATTTTGGGGATTCAATACTCAACCAAAAATGTAAAGTTTTAGTGTATATGCCATTCAAAAAGTATAATGGAATGTTATGACTTCTTCAGTGAGGGAGCAGGGCACTGTAAGAACCGCATTAAAACCCCTTTGTAAATGTGTGATGTCAAATAAATATCAAAAGCCCTTTGTTTTCTGTTTGACGCCAATGGAGACATGATGCCAATTGTTTGATTTATTGAGTCCCATATGACCAAGCTGTGAGAAGAAAGATTTCAGTCTTTCATCACAGAAGGCTTTGTTTTTCCTGCAAATTTCATCTCAGAAAAAACAAACATGTTGAACTAACATTTAAAACTAACATTTAAAGTCCAAACTAGCTTCAACAACATTATTTGCCCTCATCAATACCGCAACTGTTCTTGTAGACTTCTTTTATCTAGATATCCTTCATTCTAAGAGACACAGGCGTTTAAATGTAATGTGATCTTAGAGATGAATGTTTGTAGTCTTCCGTTTCCCGGAAAGTCATTTTAAGGTAATTTCTTGTTGATCCATGTTTGGACTAAATTACCACATTATCTAAACAGATCCCAAAATGTCCACTGTGGAAAAAATGTCCACCAGAAATGCAGGAAATTGAAGTAATACCTTTTGAAATATGACCAAACAGATATGTACAAAATATATGTTTACATTGTCTTATGTCCTAAGTGTGTGACAAAATCCACACTGGGTTGATATATTGCCACTACGCTTTTGTATAATGCCTTTTTACATTTTTGGTCTACATTTATGACGACATTCTCAGGTTTTAATATTACTTTCACATTATTTTTTGTTTTTAAATATTACACCAAGCAACACAAGGAAAGTTTCTTTGTATAGCACAATTCATACACAAAGTAATTCAAAGTGCTTTATAGAATAAGAAAGACATTAAAATCACAATACAACAAAGCAAAACATAAATAGTTGTCATAAAATTAGCATTAAAAGAGAAGAGTGCAGAATAAAAAGCTTTTAGTCATGTGCACAGCTAAACAGAACCGTTTTGAGCCTGGATTTAAACATTGTCAAAGTAGAGGCTTGTCTCACATCTTCAGGAAGACTGTTCCAGGTTTTAGCTGCATAAAACTGAAACACTGATTCCCCATGTTTAGTCCTGACTCTGGGCACCAGCAGGAGGCCGGTCCCTGAAGTCCTCAGAGTGTGAGATGGTTCATATGACACTAACATGTCGGAGATGTACTGTGGTGCTAGACACAGTGGTACAACACTGTTAGCCACATTTCTGTCAAAAATGAATTGTTCCTAAACACTCACATGGGCTTTCCTGTCTTGTAAAAAAAAACATAATCTAAATATTTATTAAGGTTCAATCCAGTAATTTGGTTTTAAAAATGCTTTCAGATTATGTCAGTATGATTTTGTAAACATGAGCCTTCCCTGTCTCTGAGGAGGTTAGACGTGTCGCTGTGTATTTGTGCATCATTTGTCAAACTTGTCATTGTTTGTTGTGTGAATAATTTGGATAATAGCTCAATGTCTTCGTGTCTGTCAAAATAATTAATGGCCCTTTTTTTCTGGTGATTTCTGCAGCAGGAGGAGAAAGACAAAGAGACACCCAAGGACTCACTGGACGATCTTTTCCCTAACGATGAAGAGGATCAGGGACAAGGAAGTACGAAATTTACAGTATTTTTGGTAGCGGTCAAGATTACTCAAACATGAATGAGTTTAATTTGACCAACAACAAAAAAATACATTTTGGCAAGCTGAGAAAAACGATTAACCACTTTCCATACATGGTGGAATACAAATTTTATCTTGGCTAACGTCTAAGCTTGTATAGTATTTGTATAATTTCCAAGTTATTACATAATGTACTGGTTTAATTAATTTAAGGAGTTAGGAAACGATATATACCCACTTTACCATGGGGCTGAGGTAACACTGCATGCCCTCTGTGCTAGCCTCAATTAGACTTTTGAACAAGCACTAAAGAGATATGTTTGTACTCCCTTTAACTACTAACCTCCTTTTCATGTTTTATCTTACATATATTTATACATATATATATATATATATATATACACAATATATCTTTTAATCTACAGTGTAAATTAGCCTTGTTTTATGTATACAGCGATATCTAGTTATTTGAATGAGTGAATGTAATGTGAAACTCTACATTTGCTCTGCCCGCATAAATGAAATGGGACTGTCTATTGTTAACTATCTATTATAATATAAATATATGGGTGTATTAGGATTTCATAGACTTGACATTGCTACCACTGAGCTAAGGTTACTATATATCTAGACAAAGCAGTAAATGGTAAAGTTATAGTTGGTAAATGTTTCCACTGCTAACATGTATTTCTATTGCCTTTACAGTGCAACACCAACACAACAGCGCGGCGGTGGCTGCAGCTCAGCAGGGGGGCTACGAGATCCCGGCCCGCCTCCGGACCCTCCATAACCTGGTGATCCAGTACGCCTCACAGGGCCGGTACGAGGTGGCTGTGCCCCTCTGCAAACAGGCCCTGGAGGACCTGGAGAAGACCTCCGGACACGACCACCCCGATGTGGCTACTATGCTCAACATCCTGGCTCTGGTCTACAGGTGGGGATTTTAGTTTATTTAACCAGTGTGTTTGATTCCAGCAAATATAACCAATCAATGACTTTCAAAGGGATGAAAAATGAGCACCATTGCCCTAGTAATTAATGGTTCAAAATAATGTATCTTTTGCATGGTGAAAAGTGCTCAAACCCAAGAAAAGCTTCTTATAGTTACAAACAAAGGATGACACATATTGGCAAACATAGAAAGCAATAGTTTGAGAAAAAACCTACACTGAGGCAAAAGTTAAAATAATTCTGGGGAAATTTGCACTTTTATAGTCTGTGGGTGTGAGTGATGAAAGAATTGCACCGTTGTTACAGAAATTTTAGGCTTGAATTTTAATTGCTATGTTTTTATATGATGAAAAGTACTCAAAAGAGCCTAATATACAGGAAACTGAAACAATGGTGCAATAGACATTAATTCAATGAACCATACAGATTTGGAATTAAGTTATTTTTCCCAAGTAAAAAGACAGAAAATAATCCCTATAATATTTTGAATCCTATATTTACTCTGTGTTGACTGGAATCAGAACTGTTGAGTTTCAGTCCATTTATTGATCGTATATTGATTTCTTACCTCTTGTTCTTTGTGCAGAGATCAGAACAAATACAAAGAGGCGGCCCATCTGCTGAACGATGCTCTGTCCATCCGTGAGAAGACCCTCGGCAAAGACCACCCAGCGGTAAGTCTGCTCCTGTTTCCACGGCAACCATAGCATAATCTGATCAGTCATTGGAAATACTGGTTCGGTACAAGGCCTTTGATAACCACATGTATTGTTCTGTAATATAGTTATGATGAGATCTGGAAAAGGTGTTGTTCATTCGATCCAGAGGAAGATGGTAGTTTTCCCTTAGAAAAATCTTGACATCTCATGACTGCTAGCCTCACACCAGACCATAAATGCCAGTATTAGTTGTAGTGTTTAGCAAAAAAGGCACCAAAGGCAATCTGTTTAGCCAGCCATTTGATACGTTGCATTTACTAGAGTTGTAACGTGCCTGTTCTAATGGCAACATGAGGCTAGGCTAATCTATAGAGCACAATTTGTACACCAAATGCATTGACAATTACAATAACTTAATTTAAATATAATTATTATTAAAAAGGTTACATTAGGTACATGTAAACTTGAAAGGCAACGAATGATGAGCTAACTTTGTAAATGATGAGTTTCCCATTTTATTTTATTTTGAAATGTTCTATTGAACTGGGGATGAGAATTGAGTCTTATTGAACCTGTTCATTAACATTCCTCTTGTGGATTCCTAATTGTTAAAAATGGGTGTCTTTATGTATCTAGTTTTATAAATCATAAGTGCAAGCTGCATGATGAATAAAACTCTGAGGTGAAGCATTTTACATATTGTAAAACTGCTTTTGATGCTCAGACAGCCCTCGCAGTTTCAGAGGGCCTATCGACCCCCATCCCTATTTTCAACTCTTTTGTTACCATGGAAACCTATACATTTATGTGACCAGGTCAGTGAGATTAGTGTCTAATTGGCGCTGCCTCATAATCCCTGAGCACTGGGTCAATAAAAATGCTATAAGTGCTGTCTGTTTTCCAGCTCCTGAACATATGACCAGAAGTTTAAACCAGCCAATCACAAATCGTTTTTTCTGCCGTACATAAAGCTATTGGAAATGAATCACTCAGTTTCTACGATCAGAAATCCACAAAACGGCCATATTGTGCTGCCTTTTTGAGCCTTTTTTTCCCACAAACACTGACGGCTCTGTTGAAATGTGGTGTGTGGTGAAAATGGTGTTTTCTTTGTGACTCGAGGCTCGAGTTTGTTTTGATGTGAAGATAAAAACTGTGATTCTGCACAGCAACAGAATACAAACAATAATGCCACTGTTCTATATAGATGTAATGCGAAGTTTGCATTTATTTAATAAATGTAAAGGTGCACTCTGAGCAGGTAGTGTCACCTGTCTCCATGGAGATGTTATTGCTTTACCTGGAATGTTCCACAGTATGGTATCGAACCCCTCCATCTTGCATTTATTCAATTATAGTGGTTTGTTTTGTTTTTTTTTAATTGCTACACAATAGTATCAAAAACATGCATTCTTATTGTGTAACTTGGCCCGGTGGCATAATCTGCTTGACTCCATTGAGATACATAAATTTAATGTCATACCGTGAAACGTTAACCTAAGCAATAACATCTCCATAGAGCCCAGACAAGTGTTTCGTTGGAATATTCTTTAGACCAAAATATCTGAAACTGATGCGATTACTGTGGCTGCAAAAGTTTAGCTGGTGGTTTGTCACAAGGATTTGGCAGATTTAAGATTGAACAGACACCAATACAAACACATGCTGAGTCTAGTTTACTGATTAGATTCACCAAAGTCAAAATGAGTTCATGACTTTCAGATGATGTCTGTGTAAGAGGAAACATTTGACTTGTTTATCAGCCTGGTTATTTGCTGGGTTTCATATGTCATCACAGCATTTTATGGGCCAATAATATTTAATACAGATGGGGAGCAGCTAATTTAATATTAACATGCATATCACGTGTCATTTTGTGTGTTTTTCCATTGTCACAAATTTGTAAATGCATTTTACGATGTTCAAGAAGGATAAAAATATGATGATCACAAAAGGTATACACTGTTATTTATTTTAATTTCTTACTGGAAAATTACTGGGTTGAATTTAATTGTGATTTTACCGTAAAAGTTGATTGTGAATTTATTCTAAAGCTTGTAAAACACCATGTGATGTAACTCCCTCATAACATAAATGTATTGCAAGTTTCATCTGCTCTTTCATTTATTGATTTATTACTTTTCTTTTGCTTTCAGGTTGCTGCGACACTGAACAACCTGGCTGTGCTGTACGGGAAGAGGGGAAAATACAAGGAAGCCGAGCCTTTGTGCAAGAGAGCTTTGGAGATCAGAGAGAAGGTAGGTCCCTGCTCCACATAAGTGACAATTAGCCCTGAACAAATGAACTGTCTAAAAGTTACTGCTAAAATACTGTAGCAAGAGCGGCTAAAAATATCCTGGGTGAAAATGATCTGCTTAAATTGGCTGCGAGTTGTCGCCCGGGGATCTTCCTGTGTCAGAAAAGGTTTAATTGAGAGCAAAGGATGAAGCAGCGGAGGCAGAGAGACAAGAGCAGCGAGGTTCAGTGACTTTGTTCCTGTAAATGTGATTGTGTATTCAAGCATCGATCGGAGGATTTATAAGATCTGAAGAAGCAGCAAACACGAACGCTGCACAGAGAGACGTGAGGAGAAATCTGGGTATTTTTTTTGAGCCGACAACAAAAATATTTGGGCTGCTTCTGTGGCCGATAACCGATATTTGCTGATACCGATATTTAGCTTTTAAAATCCATAGTAAGGCCCACAAATTTATCTTAAGTTGAAGTAAAAATCACAAGTCAACTAATAATAACAAAATGTATTTATCTGGATCTTATCTGTATCTGGAATATAAAATAATTTGTTACGTGCTTGTGTAAACATACAGTCATATAACACTTATAAGATTAGTCTGTTCAAAAAGGGCACTTAGAGAATGGGGGAGTGCAAAAAAAATATGGGTATCGAAAATCTGTATCAAATGATTGTATCGGCCGATACCAATATCAGCCGGTGCCGATACTGGAACCAGTATATTGCCCATGCCTATTTATAATTGTCTAAACTTTTGTGTTGGGAGTTAAATATTTTGCTATGCCAAAATACAGCGGCTCTGTTTGCATTGCTCCCTCCTAACTTGTATTGTCCGTCATTCATGCTTATAGACGTGGGGAATTGTTCTTTTCCTGTTGCTCTTGCCTTTTCCCTCTCCCAGCTTCCATGTCCTTATAATGTAATGTTTTTTTTCCCAGGTTTTGGGGAAGGACCACCCGGATGTGGCCAAACAGCTGAACAACCTGGCTCTGCTGTGTCAGAACCAGGGCAAGTACGAGGAGGTGGAGTATTACTACTGCCGCGCACTGGAGATCTACGAGTGCAGGCTGGGACCAGACGACCCCAACGTGGCCAAGACCAAGAACAACCTGGTGAGAGGGTTGAGGCTAATTTGGTTTGTGCATTATATGGTTAAAGTATAGATAAAATTATTCACAAATTCACAAATTATGATTGTGCATTACTGAACCAATACATAAATGTGGTAGAGCAGTGATAAGAATGATCATTAATCCTTGGTACATGTTTATATTTTTCTACAAACTAATCAATATAATGATAAAAATAAAATAAAATGCTGTTTTCCTTAACATGTCCAAACAAGAAATGTCATATTATTTATACAGGAAAATATCTGTTGAGAATGTTTTCATTCCAAACCATGGTCCATCTATTTATGTTATTTGTTTCACTAAAGCCAGCCTTTTGCATCACCAGTTAAAAAGCCTGAACCCTGGCAAAAATGTCTCTAGTTTAACAGACGTATGTGAAGGGCTGGTATCATGACTCTGAAAGAGGCTGGCTTGATATATTGCAGTGGTCCGGAAAATAGCATATTTAGTCTCCATTTTCCAGTCTCTGCTTCTTGGTTTCCTCTTTCACTTCGATGACAGCGACATTTGTCATGATGCTCTGGAATCTCATTGTGTCATTTTTTTCATTGGCTGCTGGTTTTACAGGAGGACCGCCCCAAGGGACACATGAGTCAATGGGTTTATCTGATCTAATACTAAACTGCTACCCCCCTCTCTCACCCTCTCCTTCTCCTCTTCCCCCCTCCCCACTCTACCACCCCCTCTCCCTCTTCTGTCCATTTGTCATCCCCAGGCATCCTGCTTTCTCAAACAGGGCAAATACAAGGAGGCTGAGATCCTGTACAAAGAGATACTGACCCGCGCCCATGAGAAGGAGTTTGGCTCTGTGGATGGTAATGAGTCAAATTAAAGACATTACAAAGGGATACATTCAAGGCAATTAGAAAAAAGTTAATTGTTAGAGATGTCACATGAACACAGCCTATAACGCTGTAAAGGGTTTAATACTGGAAATGGGGGGTGCGTCAGATTCCTATTGTCGACTTCACCTTTGAATAAAACTATTTTAATAATCGTTAATCTTATCTGGACTATACAGACTATAAAACACATGCAAAAGTTCAGACGCTGACATCAGTCAATCAAAATGGCAGACTAAACAACTTCATCTTTAATTATAAATATTCTATCTAGAAGCCCATATCAGTCAGTATAAATATATTTGTATGGTTAAAAATCTCAAAGTACAATAGGAAATAATAAATTGACTAGTAAAAGAAAAAAATAAATTAAATATAATTAAAACAAAAAAAATCACTGACTAGTCCATTATACAACTCTAATCTATTGCAGATCTGTCTAGTTCTTCCCAAAATTGTATCTCTCCTAGAATAATATTAACTCTTGTCCTCCATCTGAAATTTGGCATCATCATAGTTCATAACGTGAAGGCAACATGCTAAATGGTGGACATATTTTTTTTTAATTTTGCTGCAATTATCTGATTGTCCATAATGTATGTCTCCTAGCGAGCAGTGATGGGCAGACAGATCAAAAGTGGACCATTTTCTAAGCAGTGTTTGACCAGAAGACCCAGAGCTACAGAAGATAGAATTAAAGATTTCCTCTGCTAATGTTAGCCTTTTTTCTGCAGCAGTTCTTGTTAAATGTGTCCTCTAAAAGGTCAAATTGGTGGTCAATACATGTATATATTTTTATCTTTGGTTAATTTATGTTAATTAATGTAGTAACTCATAGAATTTCTGTTAGCCTAGACAACGTCTCTACCATATTTTGTTTGTTTTTAATATAAAATTGGGTACAGAAGGGACATTATCGTCCATCTTGCATATTGTTTTTAATTTTAGCCATAGACATGTTTAGTTCATAGTTCATGTTTGTAAGGGGTTTACGTTATGGCTTGTTCCAGTTTTTAATTTCAATATTGATTTACAGTTGATCTTGTTGTAATGCCGCTGTTAGGTCTTTTATCTCAGGTGTAACAGATATAATTCTGTCATTTCAATATTGTTGTTTTGAGCTGTACGTTTTGGTTTACAACTTTGTACAAACCTTTTACATTTGTGTCTTTAGCTGAAAATAAGCCAATTTGGATGCACGCAGAGGAGCGAGAGGAGAGCAAGGTAAAGCGTGTTCCACTGTAAGCATGTTTTGAGCCTGTATTTAAATAAAGTCTATGTTGAAATATGACCCGTGGTTCAGCTCTGTATAAATAAGCCTCTATGGCAGATAAGTTGCACACAAAAATGCTGTCCAACCACTTTTGACCTCCCTGTTTTTTTTTTCTTATCTTTTTTTTACTTCCAGGGCAAGCACCGAGACAACACTCCCTATGGGGAATATGGAGGATGGTACAAGGCCTGCAAAGTCAACAGGTGAGTCACAACACACACGCACACACACTTGTTGGGTTTCAGTGCTTTATCCTGACATTACATTGACTTACCGTACATTCATTTCCTGTGACTGATCCTAACCTTAATCATAATTGTTACTTGCTTAACCCTGAACTAAACTCTTACCTTAACCTAAACCACATGTTAACTTTCAACTTCAATTTAATTCATGAAGACCTGATTTTTGACCTGAAGTGTCTGGGCTAGTGTTGTCACGATACTAACATTTCAAACTCTATTTCGATACTGTTCCTGTTCTGATAAGGCTCAAATCATGCATAGTAAAACTGTTCAGAAAGCTCTTTTTTCCCGTTAATGTGATTTTTTTGCAGTATCAATACCAGCTTAAATCTAGATTTGATACTTTAGTCTCGATTCAATATCTAATTTTCAAAACTTTTGACAAACCTAGTGTAGGCTACAGTTTTCAGTCCCCACAGTGTGATGAAGGCCGGCCCACAGGGGACGTAAGGGCTGTGTGTGTTCAGGAGGAGTCTAGGACATGTGACAAGTGTACACAAGGAGAACTGGTTTGGCAGAAGTAATGGGTGCAAAGCTGAGGCTGAGTTCCCATGTCATAAATACAACAAAAACCCTGACTGGTACCACTACTGTTGTCACAATACTACTTGTCGATGTGATCTTATACCATTTCATACAAGATCATTCTAAAGCTATTCAGGAAAGGTTCATTTCTGTCCTGTGAAGGTGACTTTCTTAGTATCGATAACTGCTCATATCCATTATCTAGTTTCAATACTAGTTTTAGTATCAATTAGTATCTGATTTTCAATACTTTTGACAACCCTAGGTACCACTGAACTTAAAAGATGTAACAACATACTTTTGTGCAAATCCTTATTTTTCCATTCTCCGTGTGCCATTGTTTGAAGATAAAAACATTCACACTTAGACCTCGCTCAGATTGCACGAGGAGCAACTGCGACTGTGGTGTTGGTATTCTCGGTCACAGCCTTTTGAAAGCAGCATGTGCAAGACCACTTGTTCACATGATAACTAATCATTTGGTTTGGAATTTTTGCCGCCTCCACACCGCATTTGCTCTGTGTGCAGTCTGAGCAAGTTAATGTTAATGTTTTGTCTTTGAGGTTTTAAGTCCTACATTTTGCATTATCTGGGCTTTTTAAACGATACACTTTAGCTTAGGTATTTGGATTGTTGTATAAATTAAAAATACATTTATATAATATGTGCATTTAAAAAAAAAAATACAACTAGAGCAACCGCACTGCTGTTTCTGTATCTTATCTTGAAATTTTCAAGTTTTATTTTTCCCAAAAATGGCTACATCTACATTTAAAACATGGTAACATCACCTTAACACAATAATCATTTAGTTAGGCTTGACTCTTTCTGCAGCCGTCCATTTTCCTTCCGCTTATCCGGGACTGCAGTCCTTGCTTAGACTTCCCGCACCCCAGACACTTCCTCCGGCAGGACCACAAGGCGTTTCCAGGCCAGCCAAGAGACATAGTCCCTCCAGCCTCCCTCTTTCTGTATTCTTGCCTTTATTAGCACAATAATAAGTTTGTGTTTTGATTCCAGCCCCACAGTGAACACCACCCTGAGGAACTTGGGCGCCCTCTATCGCAGACAGGGCAAACTGGAGGCAGCGGAGACTCTTGAGGAGTGCGCTGTCCGGTCCCGTAAACAGGTTTGTGTTATTTTAAACTAATTTACCTGCATGATTATAAACCCTAATGCGGTTTACTATTCCCCAATGTTGTTTTAAATGTGTATCCCCCTGGTCTGAAGTCAATCTCATGTTATTTTTCCCTCTCTTTACAATGCATGGGATCCAGAGCAGCACAGTAAGTGGTTTGTCTCTTTGAATCTAACTCTTGGATTCTCAACTGGTGGATTAGGCCACATAAATATTTGCCTAGAGATACAAAATTTTATTAAAATATGCAGTGTTGTGCAATGCTAAAAATCAACATGTCTTGCATTTTAAATATATGTCGTCTTGTAAGTATTAGGTCAAAGTTTTAGAACAGAAGGCACATTTTGTTTATAAGTTTTGTCCCCTTTTGTGTCACTGGAAAAAGTGGGTAAACGCAACGTAGCATTTAGCAAGGACCCATCTCCAGTTCTTGAGCCTAGAGTGGGGTCAGAAGTACCTACATGGACCCTTAGTTTTGTAAAACCCCAAACTGAAATGGGGTCAAGACATTAGATGGAAACAATCAACATTTTTTACACATAAAACTTCTGCACAATAATATAGTTTAAATTATATTACTTAATATTGTGAACATGCAATTTTACAGTGAGGGTGTTAACTTCCAAACTATCCAAACAAAACAATAAACTTAAAGGTGATCTATGTAACTTTTCTGTTGGAGGGTCCGTTATCTGCTTGTCTCCATGGAGATGCTATGCTAGTTCCCTAGAATGTGCTACTCTATGGCATTAGAGACAATCACCACTTACAGCAACAATTTATTGGTTGAGCAATAAAAACTTGTAACTAAAAATGCAAAATGGATAAGTTTAATGCCACACTGTGTAACATTCCAAGCAAAGCAATAAAATCTCCATGGACACAACCATTTGACACACTCCCCCCAGGAAAAGGTCCATAGTGCACCTTTAAAAACCTATGATGACCCCAGTTGAGAATATCTTGCCGTAGTGCCTCTGTAGCTTCCACTTCTTCACCCTCATTTCACAGCTTCTTGTCTTTTCTGTTTTGGTGCCATGTGGGAGCAGTTTCACAAAGGTTTTTACAAGCAGCAAACTAATACCCGTTTTAAAAAGACTAATAGAAATAATACAAATTTAACTAACTGAGGTGGGCCGACAATCAAAGATGTAAACATGGTTAAAGTCAGATTCATTATCACTATTGTCACTACCACCAACAGGAAAAGAGAATACTGCAGGGGCTTAAGAAGGTAAATACATTGATGTTTCAAGCTGCTCAATGATACTCGTTAAATGTTGTTTGGTTTTTTTTTTAATAATTCTTGCTATCACCTGATGAGGCAAAAACATTCAACTTTGACTAAATCAGTGACTTGATGTTACCATGGGCATGTACACTTGACCTTGAGTGATAAAAATGAATATTCAACTTAGAAAGTACCTGCAAATATTAAGACGTTCGTTAAGCTTTTTCACTGGTTTAGACATATGTAAAGCCTCTATGTATAAAATGTATATTGTAGTTAATCATTACAGTTGCTGGTATTAAGTAGTTACTAAGCCTGACTCATTCTTAATAGGCCTGTTACGATAACACATTTTGAAGTGCGAGACATTGCTGAAGAAAATATATAAGATAAAAGATTATATTAGAACTAATTTATGCCACAATGACACAATAACCCTAAAGCCTGATAAACACAGTAAACACTTTTCTAAATGTACGATATTGTTAAAAAGCATGTGTATCTATAATGAGTAAGAAGTTAATTATTTGACCCTCTGCAGCTAATATCTTATAACAGTACAGAAAAATAACAAAAAAAATTCCCCACTAGTACAAAGAAAAAGTCCCCACGATAAATATTGACCCCCAAAAAAATTCTCCCATCTATTATTTACTGAACGATAAGTCGATATAGTATTTATCGTGACCTAAAATAAACATTAACATTTTGAATTACGACCTTGTCAAGCCCAAAATTTAAGTCTTTCTCTAGACTTTTTTCAGTAGTTTTCTGCATGTTCGTCAACATCGAGTTGAGAATTTTTACATTGACATAAACAGAATTTTATTACATTTAAATTGTGCCCAGTCAAGGTCATTTTGAAATGAAACCTTGTGAGTCAACAAAGAACATGAAACACTTTTAATCATATTTCATTTAACAGTGCACTCATCGTCATTGTCGCCTTCAGCCTTTATTACTACTTATTACTAACCCTTGTATCTTGTGTGTTTGTTCAGGGCCTGGACCCGAGCCGCGTGGTAGAGATCCTGAGGGATTCGGAGGGCGAGAGGCGGAGGAGCCGTGACAGTCTGACCAGCGTTAAGTACGAGAGTGGCTCTGAGACCGGAGAGGAAGTGAGTATGGGCGTCGAGTGGAACGGGGTGAGTACAAGTCCACTACTGAGTCAAACTAAAATCATAAGAATTATACAGGGAAGCTCTCAAAGGACAAGGCTGTTTGAACTAGAGGGAGCTCTGACTGGTACAAACACATTTAAAGGTGCAATATGGAAGTTTTCTGACGGAGGGTACGCCACCTGCTTGACTCTATGGTGCTACATAGTGCACCTTTAAACCTATATGTATACACTGTATTTTACCCAGATTTTGTTGTTTAAGGGTAACTGCTCTCATTGAGCTATGAACTCAAACCAAAAGTAACTGTCATTTCTTAATATTATTTTGCATACTTTTTGATGGAAGGAAATATCATTTACTGCATTTAATACATTTATTTTGGCAGACTGTCCAACAGACCAATTGCAGTGATTACAAACTAATTTGCCAAAAGACTCCTCTGCCATTTCTGCAGCGAAGAGCATGAATTGGTAAACCTACTACATTGTTCATTGTTACAAAAGTTTGCATAATCCATCTGTCTCTGAACAGAAATATAGGCATATCTCCAACTAGAATTGAGTTACTTCCTAATATTTTTAAATACAAACTCGGTCCTCCCTCTTCACATTGTTGGATATTATATATTATTTGTACCAGTCCAGCTCCTCTCAGTTGTTCTTGTCCTTTCTGTGTCTCCTGTAAATCTCTGAAGCTGATTGAGTGTCTTGGCTTGTGTTTTTTTTGACCCGTTTCATGTTTGCTGCTTGATATTAATGTTGTGTCCTGTAATAATACTGTGCTGTGGTTGTGACGCTGGCTCTGCTCCTGCTCAGATCTGGGCAGTAACTCAAAGGCACAAGCTCATATTATGGCAACTGGCAACAAATATCTCCCAGTTATTCTATAATTAGCCCAAGTTATTATGAAAAGTGACTACAAGGCTAGGCCTGCATCTCTGACGCAGTGAAAAAGCTAGCAATTTGTAACAAGCAAAAAATGATGTTGTATACTGGCAAAGCTGATGAATAAAGGCAATTTCACACACAAATGATCGAATATAGTGAAAGTGTACGGACATTTTGAGGGTGACAAGCTAAGGATTACTTTAGATGAGGATACAACTTGATTAATAACATAGTTTAAAGGTGAAAAAAGGTAAAAGGTAAATCTTACTTTAAAAATGTCCTTTAGTGAGCCAGATACTTGTTTTATTGTGCATTAAGTGACTAACAAAAGCTGAATCATTGTAGCTATAATGGTGAAACTAGGAACAGATAGAGAAAGATCTCCAGACAGTAAACCTTAATGGTCCAATTCCTCGTATTACTGTCTTCTGACAGTGTCCACCAGCTCTGTTATGTCCAGCACATTTGTCCCTGTCTCATTTCAGCCTCCTCTGGCCTTTAACATCAGCACAGCTCTCCCCATAGACTGTTCTCCTCTTTCTCTATTGAGGTCATAATATCGAAGTATAGTCTTTGTGCGCAGCTACAGCTCTGTATAAAAAGCCCCCTGGACATAGTTACATAACATATAGTTAGAGTCAGGAAAGGGTTGGACCGCTTTTAAAATATTTCACATATTTTAATCATGAAGAGACACTTTTAAATAATGAAAATTGGGAAAATAAAGAAATTTGCCTGGGGAGAAGACTCAATACATGTACTGCAGTGTGGGCACGTTTTACAGTAAAGACAGGGTATTTTGTTCTATGCAGGTTCTATTAAAGGTGGTCTATGTAACTTTTCTAGTGGAAGGTCTGTCATTTGCTTGTCTTCATGGAGATGTTATTGCTTTGAGTTATCTTGAATGTTCCACAGCATGGCATTAAACAGATCTGTCTAGCATTTATTGAATCACAAGTGTTTTTATTGTTCAAAAGTACAGGCCTTTTTGACTGTGGGCAAGTTCGCCTCGTCACAGATCTGACCTGTAAATTGGCCTGGTGCTGTCATCTGTTTGTCTCCGTGTAGATATAAAAGTTTAATACCACACTGTGGAACATTCCAGGCCAAGCAATAACATCTCCATCAGGTGGCGTATACTATCCTCTATCCAGAGAAGTTGTATAGTGAACTTTTAAATAATCAAAGGTGTAAATAATTTCAGCTTCAACCAAGAATGTTGCCTTGCCAAATACTGAGCTATGCCTTTTACTAATGCGACCACGTCTTTACATTCAAACCAAACATGCATGTAGCGTGTTACAGCTCCAAACATGTAAGTAGACCTGTCACGATAACACATTCTGACATGCGATATATTGCTGAAGTAAATATAGATGATAATATATGGCACTGACACGAAAACCCAAGAGCAGATTTATACTACAAAAACTATTCTAAATCTGCAATATTATTAAAAAACATGAGATGCTATAAAATGCAATATTATTAAAAAACATGAGATGCAATAAACAGATTGAAACACTTTAGTACTTAGTTTGCATCTGTAATAAGCCAAAGAAGTTATTAACTCAACCTTTTACAGCTAAAATCTTATCCAATTGCCAAAAAATAACCGAAATCTCCCCAGTATTTCAAAGAAAACCCACGCTAAATATTGATTCCCCCAAAAAATATTGTTCAGCCTTCATATATTATATACGATAAGTCGATATAGTGATTATTGTGACAGGCCTATGTAGCGTGTTACAGCTCCAAACATGTAAGCTAAACAGACTGTTGTGACTCCTAACCTGCTTATGGATAACTTATTAAACTGAATGGTGAATGCTTTATAACACATGCCTTAAAACTGCTTACTCCAGCTGTTTCACCAAGCATGTGCTGGCATGTGCATTTGACTGTGTTGGTGCTTCCTTGTGCTGTAGAATGTATTTTATGTTGTAAAATGTTTTAAATATTTTTTTTTTTTTTAAGTTTTCATCTCATGTTAATATCCATCCATCCACTCATTACTGAAGTTCATAACAGGGCTGTGTCTAAAATCTTCTCTTCTTTGGTGATATATACTAAGATGTAGGGCTGGGCAATATGATGGGGAAAAAAAACACTTTTTTCTTAAATTGATCACATTTTTTAAAAGCAAATAAAATGGCTTTCAATATACATTTTCACTAACAAAGCTGATCATTGACGATTAGACCTGACTGAATCTCGATCTCGATTCAAATTCAGTGACTTGCCCAGTCCTACTAAGAGACCTGTCTTCCACCTGAGAGAACTGTCGTCATTTTGCCAAAGTCCAGTGTTTTATTCATGCAGGCAGCAGCTAATTTAAGGCTAACCTCACATGAGTTTTGAGACGCACGAAAAGGAGGCTGCAGTTTTGCTGAAAGTGCCCTAAAAGGATTTTCATTTTGCGATATTTATAATGTTACTAAAATAGCTGATATGGCAAGTGCAAACGACATAAATGCTCTCACATCAAGTTAACTTCGCCAAACGGCAGTAATATTTTAAACGCCTTACGATCACATTTCCTTGGCACAAGTTCCCTATATATAATTCCAACGCTTCATTGCGAGTCTGTGCAATAAATAGAAAATGCATTTATGTCAGAAGTAAAATGGTAAATTAATAATTCACACATCACACAATCTTTTTGTTTGATGCAATGTCATAGTATGTAAAGTAAAAAAAAAAACTGTTGGTGTTTTTAAATAAATACAAGCAGACTTTATTTAGGAGGCTTTTTGATTGGTCAGCGCTTCCTTGAGTTGGAGGAGATAGGAACTGTAGACAAGTCAAGCACAGTTGATAATTTTACTTGAACATCTTTTTATGAAACCCAACTGTGGGTACAATTTGCCATTTCTGGTTAAACAAAATTCTCTTAAATGTAGTTATTAGCTACATCAAGTTCAGAAGAAGCTTGAGGATTTAAACCTAGTTATTGTTCTCATGATGTTAAGATGCTTTTGGAATTTACACTAATTTTGGACCTAACTGTACACTGCCCCATGCCTTGCTGCCACCCTCCCCTTGTTAATCTCATGCTTATGTTTAATATTGCATGTCTGCGTTGCGCTCTGTGCTGTAGATGCTTTTTATGTCGCATGCTCCGTTCTTTTCTTTATTTTCTGGGTCACTAACCTAAAGTCTAAACTCTTGTGATCGCTCCGTTGCCTCGACAACCAATCAGCCTTTTCAATCAGAGCTCCTCTTCACTCAGTGGATTGTACTCCTCCTCTGCACCTCTCATCTCGCACTATTAGATTAGCAGGGTTGGGATCATAAAAATGAAGTCAAGGCAGATCATAATAATAATGATGATAATCTGTAGTATGTATAGAAACAAGTAAGATAATTCATGTATGCGCATACAAAACAATGTGGTTGTGCAAAGTTTAAGTAAGGCAAAATACAATGGCTGCAAACTGTTAACAAAACATGCTTTATAGTGAACACAGTTTGGTCAATTATATGATTATAGTGAGAACCGTGAAGAAAGGTGGCTCCATACATGTTTTTCAGACTGGTGAAAAACCATTGCCATAGCAGTTAACATCTAAAAACAAGTCCTCAAAATGTCACCTATAAACAGCACACTGAAACCCATGAAAAGTTTATAACCTCACAACATTAGATGGTGAAACGGAGCTCTCTGGTTTTAGAAGAATTGAATAATGCACCAAAACATTATATCATACGTGGTTAAAAAGGCAGTTTGACATATTGGAGTATCTTTAAATAGTGCTTTGCAAAGTTATCTACATTTTAGTGCTGACTGCTGCAGATGCCCCTGGCCCTGGGAAAGAGCCAACATCGAGGCTCTCTGTTTAATGTGGAGAAAGGGAAAAGTTGCTGTGTCACTGCAGCACCACCCACCTGCTCCAGCACCACCCACCTGCTCCTGATGCAGAGATACTGGCTCTGCTCACACCAAAACACAACGCTTATTTTAGATATGATGCTCTTCAGGTTATTAACAGTACATGTATAGTTGGATTGAGATGTGATAAATAAATGTAATTATAAACCAGGGCTGCTCGATCATGAATAATCACAGTTATTTAAATCATAATTGAAAAGTTATTCAACCTGTTACGTGCTTAGGGAGAAGTGGTGCATTAGTGTGCCTAAAATAAAGAAAACAAACAGATGAAAGAAACTAAGTAGGTGATGTATCTCACTGAAATAGACTGTTGTAAACATTCTGTACAGGTAGAAAGGTTCAGTCTATGAATAACTTTTCCAGCATATTGAACACACTTAAGAGTTACTATTTTTGTAGTCTATTTGGGCAATAATAATTGTAAGTGAAGTTTGATTAATTTCACAGAAGTAACAATTTATTACAAAATTGTATTGATATACCTATATATAGTGAAAGAGCTTTTTCAAGAATCACAAGTGTAAAGATCCTTTATTCAAATTGACTTTTGTGAGCTTTAAGCCATGTTAGAATGTTGTATCCTTATCAGAAATATACATGGAGCTGTGTTGTTTCATTCACACATGTTTGAGTAACCTTCTACTATTAGTCTGTCGACATCTCCAAAGCTCAAATGCTCTGTTCCACCTTGTGATGTCATGTGGTAGTTTTCAAGTTAACAGTTACCTTTTGCCTTTTGTTCAGTACAGATTGGCAATTCCAGGTCTGAAATTATGCAAATGATTCTAGTGAAGGTGTATGGAGTTTAAAAACACAGTGGAGCACTTCCTGTTTTACCACATGACATCACAAGGTGAAACGGAGTGTTTTCCTGAGATGAACTCAGCCTAAATATGCAGGGTTTGTGTGTTAAACATGTGCAAATTAAATGAAACACAACTCCAGGTCTGTTTGTGATGAGGAAAACAACAGAAAATAGCGTAATATGGGCCCTTTAGCGTTTTAAATTGTGGGATGATTCCTATTCAATTATGATTGTGAAAGCTTTTAATACCCCATTTTTTATACTTTTACTGCAGTGTGAAGGGGTAATAATGTCACTTATAGTACACTAGATTGACAGTTGTTATCAGCAGCCGTATCGAGGCCTCAATGATGTAGGAAATTGCAACATTTAACCAATAAATTACACATTTGAGGAAGATCAGTACAAAGACATATTCATGGGTTTCAGCTTCCTGTTAAATGTGACATTTTGAGGGCATTTCACCATTCATAAGATATATTTCACTTTACATTATTAATCACTATGACAGCAGTTCTAATTTTACATGATTCTGAAACCCATGGATAGCCTGAATGAGACAGAAGATAAAAAAGTAGATTGGCAATTTAATATTTTCAATGTATGGTGTGAACACAGAAGTAATAATGATCAAATATTACAAATAAAATGCAGTTTCAAATCCCAACCCTTAGCACATAGCCTTACAAATGTGTGCCGTTTGTCTGTTTGTCTATCTCTATCTCTTTCTTTTATCAGGCCTAAGCCATCAAGATTATTCCTCCATCCTTCTCTTCTTCTCCCAACACAAAAGTCAATCGGATGTGCGCCCCCTTTTGGCCTCTCTGAGCTCCTGTACCATTCCTCCTGGTGCCCCTGTCCCGGCAGACACACACACGGCTCACCTATGCCCCCTGGTGGTTGTCTCCTGTCACTGCTCCATTGGCATCTGCTGCTGCTGCTGCTGTTGGGACGTTTGGTCTTTACAAATCTGCCCTCTCTCTCCTCTCTCACATTCTTCTCACTAACTCTTGTGTCGTTCATGTTTGTAAAAATGACTAGTTTAGCGCAATTAAAGGGATGGCCCACTTTTTTGTAATTATGATCTCTATGGAAATTGATAGACAACTTGCTCCCTACACTACAAGTAACTACATTTAACACACGATTACATGAGAGCACTTGGTGGATTGCTAACTCAAACTGTTTGTTTATCCTTGTGTTTCAGAGTTATGAAACATAAATCATTCACCAAATCATATAACTGAAACAACATTGTGGCTTTTAAAAGGTGCAGGTTTGATAGAACATACAAAAGAAATAGTAATAGTAATTACAAAATACTGGATTATCCCTTTAAATAATCATCGTGTGTGTAACCATTATGAACTATGAGAAATCACTCACACATCTGTCATTAGTGAGGTTCATTGTAAATGTAAAAACAGTGTAATATATAAAACTAAGATGTCATAGTTACCATAAACATTTCTCCATTCAAAACATCTAGTGTCAAAATAGGTCAATATTTATTTAGATTTTGTTGGTTTTCCTTGTCCACAGCCTCGAGTTCTCATAGCCTGTTTTAAGTTAAAGCCAAAAAAATTATATTAACAAGGAGGTGGCTTTTAACTTGGTGCCTGTATTTGGTTAATATTATATTTACTTTATCAAATGCCTAAAATATGGTACTGTATATTAAACTAATTATTATTATTATTAATATTAAACGTTTTTATTTTAGTCGATAAGATGAGAGAGTTATAAGAAAGGGAGCTTGGTGTTTTTATAGATTGTTTATTTGAAATTTTGTATGATTTTGTTTACATTTTTTTGGTATTGCTTTTTATGTTTTGTGGCTAAATATGCAGGCAATTGATTGCAATGACTTACTGTAGCTACGGCGACGTTGCCGTGGCTGTAACTACAGATACAGTGGGTAACGTCTCATTGGATTACTCAGTGAGGGGTAATAAAATGATAAAGGGACATGGGAGGACCCTAGCGCGCCAATACCAATTCAAGCTACGTACTTTTTAAGATTCTAATCTAATTCTAGCATTTTTTGTAAAGGTACCATTTCAACCCTAAAGTCCCCCTGTGTAACATTTTAGCCAAAAAATAGAAACTTTTCAGTTGTCTGCATGGAAATGTTATTCTTTCAGCTATAATATTCCACAGTATGCTGTAAAATGCAGACATTCATTATATTTTCTATGTTATAATTGTATGTCTACGGTAAAACGTGTCTAGGAGAATGATCGTATGCTTTTAACATTGTATTTCCATGGAATCATGCAGGAAATGTGCCACCTCCAGAAAGTTACATGGTGTTGCTTTAAAGTTAGGTCTGAATAAACTTGATACATCTGGACAGCAATCAAACAAATCAGTTGTTTAACTTAAAAATGTTACATTTTAAATTTTAAAATGGTTTGTTTTCCGCTCTTGCAACCCTCAGCTCCAACTGTGACATACTCCTGACTGCATCTGTGGTTAATGTAGCCATGGTGATGTCTCCATGGTGATGTTTTCATAATTAGCTTTAACGTCCTTGGATTTTTCAGTGTTTTTTCAACACAGAGTTCACACATTTCAAAGGGAATCAGCAACACAAAATGTAGAGTGACTGTAAAAGCAGGAACACGGAGCACAGATAGTGGCACAAGAACGTTTTAGATATTAATATAAGGTTTCAGTGGTGTTCGATATCTTGCCTAGTGTCCCATTTATTGTTGTAGTTAACTAATAGTTCAAGTCTGTAGAAGTCAGGGTCCTGTACTATAAAGTTTAGTCTATATAATGTATTAGGCAGCATGATTCAATGCATTTTGTAAACTGAGGTAGATTTGTGGACAAGAACGCTGAGTCCTAAGCACCTGCTGGGGTTTAGTTAGTGAGAGTTCAAATCAGAGAGAGCGTTTTTAGATTTCTTTTCTAATTGGTTTTAGTCGTAGCATATGGCAACCAAAATGAGAAACTCCTGTGAGGCTCATTTTGTCTATTGGATATTTTTCTTGAACCGAAATGCCAAATAATAACAAATAATTTGGCCATCATGTCCAATGTTTTGTTTTGTTTTTTTGTAATCAGCATTACAGTTCTTGGCAATAAAAGCAGTGTTTGCTTTGAGTATGTCTACTTCGTATCTGGGGACACAGATAGGTGACGTTTAAGGAATTTAAAATCTAAATGTTACATAGTGTCCCTTTTAACTGAGGCAGAAGTATGGAAGTGTATGCACAAGCTATGTGGGCTTACCTTCTTATTAATGCAAAATGAACTGTAAAACTTTACCAGTTTCAATGTAAAATAGTATAATGGCAAAATGGTGAAATACTTAATACCTATTAACATTTTGGTGAGTCTATAGGATTAAGATTCTAGCCTAATTTAACTACTGGAGAAAGATTACATTTTTTTCTTTGAAATCTCAAAATTGTACCACTACATTAGCTTTGTAGGTGCTGTTTTCTGTCCTAAATAAATGAAATAATCTTCACAGTACAGGGCCCTGCTTCTTACAGTAGTTTTAGTGTGTACTTGTGTAACGTGCTTCAGTCACAGTGTCCACTCTGGTTTACCTGTAAATGGTTAATGCATTTTGAACACAAAGCTCATTGGAGTGTTGCCTTTTTCTCACAAAATTGTAAAACATTTGGTGATTTATTTGTGCTTATTCCAGCCACTAAAATCCCAGTGTTTCATATCAGATGTTATTTGAACTAACTGAATGTAATTATGGACTTGTAATTGTAAGGCTGTATACATAGACTCACTATTATGGCTCTCTTGGTATGCTATTTGCCTTCTCCATTCCTTTCAATGATACACCTATCTCTTCAATGCAAAATAAGTGACTATGTTGATCACATAAATGACAATATTGTGTTAGTGGAATGCTTATTTATTGAGCTGTCTCTTTCAGCATATATAAACATAGTGTGGCTTCAGTTACCTAAAGTGGACAAGCATTAATGGTAAGGTCTATAAGCACTATCGTAGAACGTAGGACTGCGTTAAATATGTACCATTCTGCATTGTGAAGACTATTGCATTGACACTTGTTGGTATTCTCAAATAAAGTTTTTCATTTGTGAAACTTAAGTTTTTCTGTCTGTTTTGGTTCAAATGCAGCGGCTCATATTTCATAAAAAGGTTCCCTCTGCTGGGCCAACAGCTGTACTGCATCAAGACAAATGTATGACACTTAAATACTCTTCATTATGAGTGGATGGATGGTAACTTTTTTTTTACATTTTAAGACACACCTTTACAACAGTATGCGCTTAGTTAGTAGTCTGGTACATTAAAGGTGCACAAGGTAACTTTTCTGGTGATAGGCTACTAACAACTCCATGAAGATTATTATAGTTCTTTGCCTTGAATGTTCCAGAGCATGGCATTAAACTAGTAGGCATTTTTATTGCTCATAAATACAAACCATGTATTCTTAAAGTGAGCTGGGCCACCTCTCCGCTGATCTGACCTGTACCTATTTGGGCAAGTGGAGGAGCCTGGATAAGTTTAATGCCAGACTGTGACATTCCAGGCCAAAAAAATAATGTCAGTGGAGACCAGCAGGTGGCGGTCCGTCCACCAGAAAAGTTACATAGTACATCTTTAAACAGTAAAATATTAAAGAATATATTTATAGACAAATAACATTAGGAAAAAAATGGTCTTTTTCTGTGTGAAATCTGAAAAGCGGGATTGAAGAGCTAGAGACTGAAGTGGAAACATTGCAAAGAGGGGACTATACTGCATATCAATAAGAAGACACTGTTAGTCTATTGCATATTAATCAGGTCCATTCATTTTAGCCTGTGTTGTTCAGGTGTGTCATTTTTTGTTTTTAAACTGAATTAACATGTGTAGTAGTAGTGTGGAAGTGCTGCGCAGATGTGTTGAAGTGTTCGTGTTTGTCCACAGGATGGCAGCGGTGCTCTCCAGCGCAGTGGTTCCCTAGGGAAGCTGAGGGATGTCCTGAGGCGCAGCAGTGAACTGTTAGTGAAGAAGCTCCAAGGCAACGGGCCGCCTGAGCCTCGCAACACCAAGTAAGGACTGGGCACAAAGGGTGAAATACATTTTTGAAACCTACTTTTGGATTATGAAACCTTTTTAGTTTTGCCATACCATAATTTTGTGTTATTGTGCAAGTCGCTTACAGACTTACACAATAACACAAAATTACTTACAGACTAAACTAATCATGTAGGTCAGTGTTTATCAAACTGTGGTACGTGTCTTCCTCTGCAGTTCAAATTCTTTAGGCAATTTGATCTAATTAATTTGTGTCTTCTTTTAGCTAAGCTTTGTTAAGAACTAGTATAGCAATAGTGCAGTTCTTTTTTAGACTTAGAATTAGACTTGGAATAGGCCTGGTTTTGTTTAAGTGGTACTTGGAAGGCCAAATATTTTCTTAGGTGGTACTTGGTATGAAAAGATTGTGAACCAGTAAGTAGGTTTTTAAGTAGTAGGATTTGTGTGGAATATAATAAAATAAAGTACAAATAAAGAACAAAAAGTAAATGTTATTTCATTAGTACTCCCAATTTGTTATTATTTTATTTTCACTTACTATGCTCCACAAACCGTCTACTGTATATTGACTAAAATGAATGTCTTGTCCAACAGCATGAAACGAGCTGCTTCTCT
>KN486346.1:95936-108151 GCA_000787095.1 Periophthalmodon schlosseri | reverse complement strand
AAAGTAAATTATTATTATTATTATTATTATTATTATTATTATCATCTTGCCCCGCCCACTTTTGCAGTAAATGTGACTAAACTGTGCTTTCTTTGTAGTGGCAGTTCCGGTTAAGTGGGAATCCCTTTCATTTCAACTGAGAATTTGCGAAATGTTTTGCAGCTAAATTATGATCTAAAGGAGATTGATTTGTGTAAATGTTCAATGTTCATGTGCGCCAACAAATCAACAATGCACCGATTCTCTGGGAGGCTGGGAGGTGTCATGATCAGCAGCCCAGGGCAACTTCCAGAATAAGGTGAATAGAGAAGGTGAAACATGTTTCTGAATTTCTTCACAGTTTTACTTTGAAGATTTTGGACACAAGCACTGTTGCAGGATAGGCACAATGACTTGTTGGAGGTATTACATAGTTGCAGCTTTTTTCAGGCAATTTTCTTATATTTATAAAAAAAATAAGGAAACATTTCCTTTCAGCTTTTGGTTTGACTGTCTTTCTAATTAAAAATAATGGACAAAATGATTACATCTGCCGCAGTCCATTAAATTGACTGTAACTGTGTTCATAATGAAGATACTCATCTGCCTGCCAGCTCCTTGTTCTGAGCTCAGTTAGGGAAATGTCATGTAGCAGAAACAGCCCAATTAGACGCTCAGAAATCTCTTTACAACTCGGCTAATTTAACGTGATGCTGAAGCGATGAGAGGTTTGATTACGAGCCATCAAATCTACTCTCTGAAAACACATGTTTAATTAGACTGTCCTATTAACGCTTGTCAATCATATTTTGTATGAGATTTTCGATGGAATTTTGCGTTTCTACTGTTTCTACTGCTGACAATTTACACTATTTTTAGGTTTTGGGCGCGCTGTGGGAAGCTTGTTGAGTTTTTTTAAATGGGGTGGGAGTTTGTAGCAGCTCTTCCTGGCACAATTGTTGTACATTATATTCATAGCTGAAGACATGTCCTCTAAAATATCCTTGTATTAGTCTGAACAATTATCAATTTCTATAAAACAGTGAAGGTCAGAGTTATGTAGCACATTTAAAAACACAGTATTGCCCCAAAGTGCTTCACATTATAGATAAAATCAGAATAAGAGTAACAGTGTTAAAGGCTTTGCAAGTTAATTTTGTCATTTTTTTTTCATTCTTTACTCTTAAGTTGCCTCTTTTTGGCGTTAACGAACCATGCATTTCTTTCATTGGTGAATTCAGCTGTCAGTCACACCCATTGGAACTCTGGGAGAGAACACCCTGTCCAATACTGTATGTTTTTGTATTCATGGTTTCAGCCTCTTGTTATAGGTGCCAATTTGAAGACCATTCAAAGGATAGTATAATTTGTTTTGAATTCTTAATTGCTATGGCAACAGTCCCATTTCAACATTTTCAGCACTCTGAAACCCATCGGCACAACTGTAGGAAAAGCATGTCTTGATTGGCCTGGCTATTAGTTTCATAAAGTTAATTTAAATCAACTTTTGCTAGAGACTTCTCACCTTGGCTGTCTGTCCTTATCCCCTCCCCCATTCCTGTCTCCTCCTCCCCCTCCCCTCCCGTCTCCCTCTTTTATCCCAAATCCTGTGAAAAACAAAACACCGTCCCTTCTTGTTCAGCTCATGGGCGACTGTGTGTTAAGCAGGAAGCAATTAGAGCTAATTATTCATCTAATCATTGAGAAAGGCCCGCTCTGCTCTGCTGCTGGTTCTCCTGTGCTTGGTTAACCCGCGCCCACACCGTGTAATTATTGCTCATAGTGGTTTGTTGTTCACGGAGAGAGAGGTTCAGACATGATCCTGTGTAGTTTATAGCCTCCTTAGTCATCAGAAAGTGCAGCTATCAGACTCTTAACAGGGCGACATTACAACGGTTTATTGGTCTGGCTTTCTCCGGCTACAGCCAGTCGTTAGTCCATTTGGGTTTGTTCCTTTTAGTGGGGGTATGAAATGTGTGCTTCTGTATGTCTAGGTCTTTTAAAGGTGTACTATGTGACTTTTCTGGTGAGAGGGCCGCTGCCTGCTCGCCTCTATAGAGAAGTTATTGCTTTGTCTGGAATGTTCCATGGTATGGCATTAAATGTATCTACCATGCATTTTCAACCTTTCAACCGTCAACAGTTGGTTTTTATTACACGTAAAAAAACTTTGAAAAACATGCCATCTTAATATGAACCTGGTCACCTCTCCTCAGAGCCGACCTGCAACTTTGCCTAGTGACATCACCTGCGTTTCTCCAAGGAGATGGACAAGTTTAAAGACATACAGTGGAACATTTCAGGCAAAGCGATAACATCACCATGGAGAGCTTTCACTAGAGTGACATTGTGCACCTTTTAAGTAGACTTGATTATAGCTTGTTTTCAAGAGCCCAATGGGGCAGTGTAGTTTTTGACCAGTCTGAAGGATGTTTGGGTCTTACTCTCTGTTGATCCATTCATTCTCATGGCCTCCTGTGCACCATGTATTTTAATATCTTTACACCTCTACATGAGTTGGAAAAGAAGAAAATCAGGGCACCTTCATATTACATTTTTGTAGTGTCATTTAAATTTAGCCCATGAACAACAGTCAGATGATATTGCATTGACCAGGATGAATACAAGATTTAAGGATTAGAATTCCTTAAAAACATGCCCAAAAAATGGATCATTCCAACTTCTTTGAGACAAGCAGGCAGCGGAGACTGCCACTGTGCACCTTTTAATTGTACTTGTATAGTAGTAAGCAGTTCAACTTGTGTATACATATACATAACTCATTGCTCATTTGACGTTATATATCCCCAGTCGCTGTGGTTGACCTGGCTCCTGGTTCACAAGTACCTGAGGGGAAGTGCAGCCTAATTGCCAGAGGAAATGGGAAGGGCTTGAAGAGAGACTTCTATTGTGGCCAAAGTAATTAACTTTCCTGCTTACTCCAGTGCAGGTGTTGTAAAGGGGACATTGTACGTGTAATTGTTAAATGAGTGTCTGCACATTAAAGTTACAAAAAGGTGTGAGCAAAGTCAAGGGGGCTGGTACACAGCAAGTATAAATTTGCAAAGAAAGCTATGATGAACTTGTTTTATTGTAACAAAACTGTAGTATAGTCAATGTGCCACACAATAGCCAACCAAGTGCAAACATTTAAATGTGTGCAAATACAATCATATAGTATGTTATGTCCATATTTTTAAACATACCCAACTATTCTGTATATGTAGCTCAAAGTGCCAGTGATAATTTAATTTTGACATTTGCTACATCAACATCTGCCTGTCCACAGACTGCAAGTGGAAACTAGAAATTATGCTAACACCTGCAGCTGACACGATTTCTTTAAGGTTGATGTTAATGAATTCCTTTGCACTAATTCAAACATGACTTTATTTTGTACATCTCTTTCAATACAGATACCATTGCAATAACTACAGTTCTCATTATATGCAATCAAAAGCAATATTCTGATACTCAAAACACCACCATTTTACAGGGAACAATGGAGCCGAAATACTGCAGCCAACCATTCACTGAACCCTCCCTAGTCTCCTGTGTGTCTTCTTCCCAGCCAAGTGGAAAGGCCCCTCACTGTGAGAAAGAAACTGACAATCCCAAATTAATTCAACAAAACGTTATCTCTTCATTGGGCCGTATTAACCCCGAAAACTCCCTCCAACAACATCTGAAAGGGCACTGAAAGGACCAAGGACCTGTGTGTTTTTTGTTTCACCCCCTCATCTACATTTAATTAAACTGTCGAGGAGGGGGGAACAGAGCCGATCTAATACTGTATTCAAGTGACCTAGTTTTCCATTAACTACTGTACCCTGGAGGAATCCAACATGTTTTTGGACACAAATGGGCTGCTGCTGCTGCTGTATTTTAAAAAGGTGCAATTTGACAAACTTTTAACAAGAATCTTTTTTTACTTTACTATAACCATCTGTCTTTACTTTTTTTGTATTATGTTTCCTTCTTTTTAGGAATGAGATGTAATGTATTAAATAAAACATTAGTGGTGAAGCATAGGGCTCCGTTTCTGTGTTTCTTAAACGGTGGGCTCCTTCAGGTAGTACGCATGGTATTGTGCAGGTCCATACTTAAGTTCTTCTTTCTGTAACCCTTCTTAGACCTTAATTAGTCCTAGTTTAGGCCTGGAATAGTGCTTTTAGACCCGAAAAGCCAAATATTAGGTGAAAAGTTTGAGAAGCACTGACACAGGGGTTGGTGATAAATGTTGTTAAACTGATAGAACGCATACTACACTATTTATGAAAAACAAAACTAAATGTTGACCCAGCCAGGACAGTTGATTTTCATTTTGGACAATGGATGAGTGGCAAAACGCATTCACTCTAAAAATAAGTAGCTTCTTCAATTCTCAGACAGCGCTGGGACTGTCCAGTTGACATAATTCAACCTGTTTTTTTATAGGTGGTACAGTCGGCACAGAATGACAGTGGGCGCCATACTGGGTCTGTCAAATGGCTTTTACATGGATTTTTCTTTGCTGTTATTAATCTAAGGCAGAGGTCTCCAACCTGTAGCTTGGAAGCTACCAGTCGCTCTCCACCCCCTTCCAAGTAGCTCGCCAAGGGAATTCTGAATTATACGTATTGTGCTGAATAACTAAAATGTGATTAATTAAATGTCTATTACCACTGTAAATGTATCATTTTGATGCCTAATTTGTGCACCAATAACTGGATAATGGTTTGTTTTATAGGCATTTAAATGTACCCCATCTAAGGCTTGCCGTGGCTCTTATATTTGCGCAATTTCTTGCAACTGCTAAAATTGGTAGCTCTGGCATTTTCGTTTTTGTAAAGCTTGATCAGGGGTCTCCAACTTTTTCCCTGAGCTAAGACCAGAAATTTCTAAATCACCCAAATCAAATGCTGATAATTTGGGAAGTTATGCATTCTTCCTTTTTGAAATTGTTTTTTTTACATTATAGCAACTAGATCCAATATGGTGGCACAAATTATGCATTGGCACTATTGAACACGCTTGGATCCAAATCAGCATTGGTACCCCATGCAGTCTCTCACCACAGCCCCTGCTCCCTCTACCCTCGCTCCACTCAGAGAGGCGCTCGTCGGTCCAGTGGCTCTCCCTGTGAATACCTATCATTGTGGAGGAAACTCTAGATTCTGGCTCGAGGACCAGGTTTTGGCCACGGTTCAGGAACTCGGAGGGGCATGGCAGGGTCCAAGATAACTGACACCCTCCGCGCAGGCATCCGAACCTCTCCCCTGTCCCGCTAAACACTACACCCACAAAGAAGCCTTTCAACACGGGCTACGCTAGCGATAATCCCTTTAGCACAAAGACCCTTAGCCACCGATAGCATCTAAATAACTCTTCACTAAATGTCATTTGCTAGCATTAGCCGGATAGTGTCTCCTGTAGCTAACCGATCACATTGAAGGATGTGTAGGAAATATTTGGGCGAGTTCATTCTAAATCAATAAAATGTTGGATTATGGGTTTGAACTGGGATGCTATTGTTGGCTGCATGGACTAAAGGTTGAGGTTGTTTTGAGACGGCTTTGTCAGGTAATCCTTAACATTCAGGAAGCATTGGACTTGGACTTGTCCCTAGACCACACAACATAAGACTTTTAACCCCCTGAGTGGAGTCTCATAGTAAATCCAGATAACTGATGGTAGGTTGTAGCGTTTTAGAAGGATAACCTTTTAACCACTAGAAATCAGTTGCATATAGATTATAGATTGCCTTCTATACCTGTAAAACATCTCAAACATCCGTATCTCTATAAACCTGGCCATGTCATTTTAGCACAAAAGTTCCCAAAGTTAAATCGGTTGAAGTAAATGCGTTTTCTTCAATTGAATTTGCTATAGAGGGTTGTAATTTCGATAATATAGTATATACGGTATAAGCAGGCATTACTGACTGCAGCTTCCAATGATCTGACATGACATGATTTCAATGCCGTAATCTCTGAAGCTGAAATAAGGCTGTTGGTGCAAACTTTCTAATTTTGTATTTTAAAAGGGCAAAAGTAGCATATTCAATTTAAACGACATTTAGAAAAGTGCCATATCTGGGAAACCTCCAGAAAAAGCCTAAAATCGTGTTACCTGCACAGTGGATGGAAATGTGTTAAGCATTAAAGTATAACATTAAAAAGCCTCGTCCAAAGTAATTTTCCACTGGAGTTCTGGCTAATCCTGCTTTTTAAGAGGTAGAAGCGCGGTGGCAGAAGGATGCTTAGAGATACGCACGTCATCACTTTTCCCTCTGAAATAAATTATCTTTAATTGAACTCTGACCTGTGTTTAGGCTGCTCTTGTGGGAGGTTTACTCTCCCGGGCTGTTGCTGTGGAAACGCCTCATATGACAGAGATGCATTATGGGTACAGTCCCAAACCACCATTTTAATCCTAACACATACCACCAGCCCAAAAATGTATTACTTTAATGAATCATTATTATAAATGGCTTCAGATCATCTCGTATTCTGTAATTAATTTTAAGAATTTATGTGGCTCATTATGACAAGGTGGTCCTTACTGCTTACCATGCTGTAAAAGACTTGTTACGGATTTTTTTTTTTAACCTAAGTGGAATCACAATTTGAAGCTATAATTATTTTGATTTGGTCTTCTGCAGAGAACAGAATGGCTTGCAGTCTCGTGGGGTTCTATTAAAACCTTCCACTCCTGACATGTTCTTAATTTGATATTCTTGGACTCTACCATAAATGTTACACAGTGTACCTTTAATATTTGAGAGACCTATACATTTTTAACTGCTAAAATACACCATCTGCGTACCTCCAGTATAGATGTTATTGCTTTGTCTGGGACTTGTTTCTTCAGTTGTTTTTATTCCAAAAATACAGCTTGAAAAACATGCATTCTTACTGTGAGGTAGCTCGCCTCTCCATAGATTGAACCTATAACTTGGTCTGTTGGCGTCTGCCGGCTCTTGTCTCTATGGAAATCTTTAGTACCATTTGTGGGATGAAATGGATGAAAATTCCAGGCTAAGCAATAAGATTTCCTGGTATAGGGACAGACACCTGTTTGTTTGCACGGAGGAGTTACACAGTGCACCTTAAATGCTCCTGGGAGTTAACTTGATATATAATTAAAATGGTAATATCTGAAAAATACCTGTTATAACATGAAACCAGGGCTCTTTTTGGAGAAATGTTGTGTCTCTATGACTCTAGTGGTGGTCCTATCTGTTTACTATTCCCTTCACATGTTCTGCCCGTGTGTCTGTGTAAACCGATCAGCCCATTACAAACCAAATCTGGGGCCTCCATAGACCAGACCTGGAGATGCACCCGAACAGCGATCAATACATCCCACTCAAACATGAACAACCACCAACAGGGTCAATAATAGAAACAAGTGATTCATAACTATTTTCGGTGTCAATCCATGGGTTTCAGATTGATGAAAAATTAGGACCATTGCCATAGTGATTGACATATTAAAACAAAATATATCTTTTGAGAAATATTGCTTCTAACTGGAAACTGAATGAATATAATGATACAGTGATGTAACCACTTTGGATCCCGTATCTAGTTTGGGATTACAACATAATTTATAATCTAATTTATCTGAGCTGGGGGCTGGTAGAAGGATTACACTGGCGACCCCTAGTGGCTTCATGGAGAATAAAACTGTATCTCTCAATTTGACTATTCAAGCCCTATTTGACTCAACCATTATCTGAAACTCTTACAGTACAAGTAATTCTATACAGAACGTTGCTATTGTAAATAAAGCTATAAATTATTCTGACCTAGTATTTGGTGCCAGTCTCTATGGAGATGTGGATATCTTTCACTGTTAAAAAAGGGGGAGATTTTCCTCACGTGTGTCTCGTCCCTCCCAGCTCTGCACTTCAATAACACTGACACATAACCTAGTCTGGGCCAGTATCAGAGCGCCGTAGGCCTTTTGCTCTCCTTATAGACTTTGTTACGGGAGGGGTGCGGCCCGGACTCAAATTAGACATGCAGATGCCCTGTGGTCTATACAGTGTAATCAGATATGTAATTGTTTGGCGTTTGTCACTTAAGCTTTACTTTCTGTCGGGAAAGAGCCATTGTTTTGGGAGTGACAGAGGATTGAGTTACTCAGACTGGTTTGACTTTAGAAGAAGAGAGGAAAATATCAGTAAATCATTTGATGTATAGGCAGTAGTCAGAGTCTATGTAAGAAGAGCTGGTTTATGTCACAGAACAGTCTTTGTTGTAGAGATTTAAAGCGCAACGACAACCTAACAAATTTACAACATTTCTGGGTTGAAAAATGTGTTTAACTAATATGCCAGTGGCCCTTTTTTTAAAAACCTGAGACATTTTGGTCCTTTCTGGCTTCTTCTGGAGATTAGCTTTAGGCTGTTATAAGCAACTCTCAAATTTGAAGATGTAATATAGCCTTTTTAATTTCAGTAGTGAACTATTAGCTTAATTTAAAACACCTTTCTCCAAAGCAGGTCTCCATGGAGATGTTATTACTTTACCCGTGATGTACCACAGTATAACACTAAATTGATCTATCTCCATGGAGACAAGTTACAGGTCAGATCTGTGGAGAGTCAAACCTGCTCACTGTAAGAAAGCATACATTTCCAATGTGTGAGGCATTAGAAACACTAAGTAAGTGAATAAATACAAGTAATGTATCTTTTTTGCCATACTGTGGAACATTCCAAGCAAAGCAATAACATCTCCACAGAAACAAGAAGGTGGTAGATATACTTATTTTGGTGGTAGACCAAAATAAAGTTACAGGTTGTGTCTTTAACTTTTATAATTGTGATAGACAAACTGAGCATTTCTTTCTTTTTTTTGGCCAAAATCTTGCAGGTCCCTTTTGTTAGTGCTATTTTTGGTGTCATATTTTCCTGTGTGCAGTGGGTCTCAGGTGGTGTGTTGGTCCTAGTTAGCGGTTTGTTAGCGCAGCTCTCACATGTCTCTCGGTCTGGAGTCAGTCCTGCTCCAGTGCCCCTGTATCATCCCCCATAATCCTCTCTGCTCCTCAGTCTGCACCCAACCATCAGATTCTTCATTACACTGTCTGAGAAGTTCTATTCCTCCTGTTTACCCTACTCACCAGACCGTAAATGTATTCCATTGCTTTTGTTTTCGCATTAGTTGCTTTCAGCCATTATGACAAATATTTTCTATTTTCTCTCAGTGGGATATTGTGTGTTTGTGTGTAGGGCTGGACAACTTTACAAGTATTGCATTTTCGATTAGATTTGCAATTTATGTATCAAAATGAGGATTCTGTTGTTCGTTTCAAACACATCCAAGAGACATTTGAGAAAAGACTGGAATCTGAACTGCTAAATTAATTCAAGAAGTCCATGCATTTCAGAACATGTTTGGAGATGTCTAAAAACTATAGTTTTTTTGGGTTTTTTTTCCAATAACGGTATATTTTGTTAACAGTGGACTTTCCAGCCTAAGTTTTTGCAGTCTTTGCGATAATTGCACCTCCTCAAATTACGATTTCTATGAGATTATGATGTGTTTTGCAGCCATATTTGACCATCTCTACCCAAATTAGATTCTTGCTGACCTGATCAAACTATATTATTACATGCATTCGTGACAATATGTGACTTGTGACTTTCTTGGGTTAAAATTGGCACTGAATGAAAAGTCTCATTTATGTTCATTAAATTATCATTCAAACCCATTATATACTTTTTAGTTGGACAAAATAAAGTTGAAGGATTATGATCAGTCAATATGTGCAAAATAATGGTGATAATATTACCTATAGTCTTTCTCCTCACCTTGACATCCCCAAACCACAGCCCCCCTGGCATCTCTACCCATGTCCTTGTATCACGTCAGGCTGCATGTATGTGCTGTTATTGTCCTGTAATGGAGCCCCCTAAGGCTGGGAGCGCTGCACTGACTGAAAACCCTCCTGCTGTTCCTCTTTCTCCTCATAATCCTCTTAGAAATAGGCCACTGTGTCTATTTCACAGCCAATAGAGCAATGTGTTTGAGTTCAGGAGGTGAGGGAGAGGATGAGGGTCTTATCAACTGAAAAATAAACTGCCTCAGATGGACAAGTCTGAATCTGAATTTTATGTTTTGTTGTAGTTTTCGGGCATGGATAGATTTAATATGAGAGGCTCTGTAACATACCTGTTTTGAGGCTGTTGTCCAACATTTGTTTAACAATCACAGACTTGACTTGAGTGCAGTGCAAAGTGGAAGTTTATTTTAAGTGCAATATATTCTGCAATGTTCCATCAAATGTGTCCACTTAGCAGTAACTTAATTATGCGTGTTTTATTGTTAAAAAAAAAACAAACCTTGAAAATGTCTTCTTAATTTGGGCATGTCACCTCTCCACAGATCTGACCTGTAACGTTCCCTGTTTTATACGTTAAAATTAAGAGCTCAGCTTCCCTCTTTCGACTGTTTAGTGATTACCTTATATATAACGTTGCGTTGTTGTTCTTATTAGAGTCTTGGAATACCCAGATCATTTCAGTTTTATTTGAACTACGGTAGATCAATTATCTTTAAATAAATCACTTGACTTTTGCATATCCACATCTAAGCTGTAGCTTATCTTGTCTCACAAATAAAACTGAGGCTGTATACTAAAAACCCAATAGACTTCTAAGATCTAACAACCCATACTGTAATTGAAACCACTTTAACACTAGTTTTTATCCTGTCACAACAGGTCATTTATAACCTGTTAAAAAGGTGTTCTTCTTTGTTTATTGAATGCTATAGTTCTTCTAGGCTAACTTTTTTTGGTTATTTTTCTTGCTTTTTTACCATTCTTTTGTATAATGAATCAGACTGAGATGATATATCGATGATACAAATTTCTGCACACGTACCCAAAAGCCCCCTTAAATGGCTATATTTTACCCTCATTAGCTCAACCTCCTGTGGCTGTAAGGAAGATGTGGGAAGATGTATGGACAACCTCTGTATTAAAAGAGAAAAATGTCTGTACTCTGCTCGGGTCTGGGGAGGTTTAAAATGTGTTTGTTGCTCTTTTCATATATATTACAGACAGAGGAGGGGGCTGCCCTGGTGGCATCCCTGTAGACTAAGAGTCTTGGCTCCTCAATCTTTGTTTTGGGCCTGTGAGGATAGTCCTGTGTTGAGCTGTGAAGAAATGTGTGAATATCATGGTCATAAAAAGCTTTGGAAAACTGGAGACAACACTAGAATGAGCAGTTTCTTTCATTTGTACTTGTTTGCTAAGATTTTTGACAATATTTTCAGAGGCAATGAAAAACAGCTATTCATTGATTAGTGTATTTCAAACTCTATTTAAATATTAAGAAAAAGGCTTGATACTCAAAACCGATTTCAATACCAGAATAATAACACTTTTACACAAAAAATTATAGTATATTTTTTCATATTAGTATCGGCAATTGTCCATTTGTGTAGTGGCTTTGTGTAGTGTTTTTTTACATCTTTGTAAGTTCATATATTAACTCGCTCTGATGCGTTGCTAAATGATTGTGATCGTAAATAGCAGTGAGAATAAATATTGTTTTTGCTATAAGTTTCTCAGTGGTTTAGTTAAATATTCAATAAAATATTGTCATAATACACATGTTGTTATCTGGTTTTCCTTCATATTGTGTTTATTGTAAAGATACATACAGAAATATAAAATTCATTGATCTTTATCTTCCAGCTATATCCTGGTTAGAGGGATATATTTTTGTTTGCAGCTAACATTGATTTATAGAGCCTTTTCTCTCCATTCACACAGGGGTGTCTTTGCCAGGAGCCATTTTCAAACATGTGGGGCAATACATTACAGAAAGTCCCTCTGAGATATAAACATGTGATATTCCTCCAAGCTCAAACTAAACACACCATTGATGTTTTGGCAAAGAAACCTGCTGCGTTTTGTGTTGTAAAGCCCTGCCTTTGGCTAATATGTATTTTCTCTTTTCTTTCCATGTCCACTTGTCTGTGAACGATGCGTCTCCACACAAAGGTAAGAAAAACTACATGTTCGCTTCCTTTTTTGTAAAACATATCAATACACGAAGCACACACAGTGACCTCAAATTATAGGCCATGATTCGAGCTTGATTTCACCCCCATTTTACAAGCAGAAACGGTTAGCACGGACATAGCAGTTCTTAAAATAACAATCTCTCATCAAAGCAAGTAAGTGCGGACAAGGTAAGATCGCCCCATTTCAAAGCAAAACACAGCAATTACCGC
>KN486346.1:65971-91698 GCA_000787095.1 Periophthalmodon schlosseri | reverse complement strand
TGATTAAATTCTTGTGAATGGGTAAAGATGGGATTTGTGCTGTTGGATATTATTTATTCATGCGTGATTTAGGTGAGAATCGGCATGGATTTGAACAGATTTTTCAAATGTGGAGTGCGAATTCTGTGAAAAATTGCTAGAAATTGAATTAATGACTTGAATAGCAGATATGTCAGGTATTCACAACTCAACTTAGACTTGTAATTATATCCTGTACTGGGCGAGAGTAGCTCATTTGTTAGAGGGTTTGTCCACAGATCCAAAAGTTGGGGGTTCAAATCCCACTCTCAACATAAACAACATCCACTGACCCACAGGTTGCCATTGCGAACTCCCACAGATGAATGCTGTCGTTATGTCCTTGGGCAAGACACTGTGCCCCCTCCCATTTCCTTAATGTAAAGCGCTTTGAGTGCCTTGAAGGTGGAAAAACGCTATATAAAAAACGTGACCATTGACCAAAACAGTCTCATTTGCATATGTACCACTGACATCATAGTACACATGATAAATCAGTACGAAATTAAGTCTAACTGCAACTTTACGTTCTCTTTTCAGTGTTAAAGTGACTCACATGGACATAATAATAGTTTTAATCAGTTATTTTGTTTTGTTAATACATGTATGCATTTTGGCTAACTTAACATGTTAATAAATGTGAATTTCATTAGTGATTTGATGTATGACTGACACATTTTTCCAAGCATACCACAAAGTTGTATGTGCAGGTGTATTTGAATTCAATATCTCCTTCAGTCATTTCAAGGTGATCTTTGTGATATGGTCTGGAGCTTTGAAGTACGTCTAGTGTGTGGTACTGCAGTCTATAATCCCTTTGTCTCTTTATCGGTCACGCTTATCCAGAAGGAAGTCCGTTTTCCTCCCAATCTCACCTTTTCAGATTCCTATCAGTGAACTTGACTTACAGCAAACAGCACATGTAGAGCTGCAGAGAGTGGCAAAGCAAAACCAAACATTTCATTTCCTTTTTCTAATCTCAGGTGAGGTGCCAGACTCACAGGTACCAGGATGGAGTGGAATAAGTAGGTCTGAATTACTCATATTATGCTTTTTTCTGATTTATGTTATAATGTTGTTTCCTTATCAAAAACATACTTGGATTTGTTTTGTTTCATTCACACGTTTAACACGCAAATTTTGCATGTTTAGGCTGAGTTCTTCTCTCAAACAGAAAACACTCTGTGCCACCGTGTGATGTCATGTGGTAATACAGGAAGTGCTCCGCTGTGCTTTTAAACTCCATACACCTTCACTAGAATCATCTGGATCGTTTCAGCCCTGGAATTGCCAATCTCTACAGAACAAAAGGTAAAAAGTACCTGAAAACTGCATGCTTCATGACATCACAAGGTGGAAAAGAGCATTTTGAGCTTTTGAAGATTTAGCCAGACTAACAATAAGGGGTTTCTCAAATGTGTGAATGAAACAAAATACAACTCTGGGTATGTTTTTGATAAGGTAACTGCATTTTAACATGGTTTGAAGCTCACAAGAGTCAATTTTGCATAATGTAGGACCTTTTAAACTCAGTGCTCCTCATTGTAGATATTTAAGGTTTACTTTTAAAAATCCTCTGTTCTTACCACGCTCAAATCGACCTGTGTGGGAGGAAACTGCCGTCCCACGTGTTGCCAAGTAACGATCATATTAGCATCCAACATCGGAGCACTTGAACAAAGAGGGTTTGGTGGAAAAGGCTAAATTGGACCTAAAAGGTATTGTGCTAGGTCTAACAGTGGGGATGTTTTTTTTTTATTTTTGCAATCGGTGTTGTTTAACCTCTTCACTGATCGTAAAGATGTACAAGATGAGTGGCACAAACGCATTTAAAGATGATTAATATTGATTAGAGTAATACAGCCACAATTGAAGTGATGTGATATTATACCAACTTGCTAATACTATTCAAATAATTTCTCTCCGAAGAAGGGCATATTACAGAAATTTTGATAATGTTGTGAATGAAAATGGGGAAAAAAAATTAGATATTGACTTACTCCAAAAGCATGTGTACATGTGTAGAGATCAGTGATCAGTTAAAAATGTAAAGCATCAATGGGTGAATGTCCCTAATCGTCAGATCTAACTGGCAATTGTTAACGGTACCCAATTAATAAACTGCTAATGTAAATACTTATACGACAACACTTTTAAGTCAGCTTTATACGTAAAAATAGTGTAGTGTTCTTTGTTGAATTAAATGACTTACTAAATGTGCATTTTTTGGCTATTTGAATTTTGAATCAAAATCTCAAAATGCAAAATGTATCAGCCAAAAAAAACATGGCAATTTCATAAAGAGGGATGTAACTATGCCCCATTATTGTCTATTTTCCGTTCATTGTCCCCTCTAATTGTGAGCTAGCCCTGTAGTAACTCTGTATGCTAATCCACAGCACAGCCTCTTGTCAGACTGCAGGCTCTCTGTGGGGGTCCTCATGTCCCACCTCAGTCTGTGTTATTCAAATAACATGAGCCTTTTTAAATGTCACCAATCCCCCACAGCTCCCAGCAGACCAGCTAAACCCCCCTTACACTATACCTGTGATAAAATACTTGTACTACGCAGCTAGATTCTGTGAAAAACATTAATACCTTTGGAAAGTGGAAAATCAGCTTTACTTTAATATTTTTTGATATTCTTAGTCGTAGTAATTTTATGGTTTTATAGTGCTAGTTTATAGTAAACATGGTCACAGCACAAATTTGGAGAAGCCATGCATTTATCTTGCTAACATTCAGACATACTTTTACAGTTTACAGTATTTTTAATTAACAGGACATTTCAAATCTTTCTTTTTGTCATTGATCAGTAAAACAACAATATAATTCAATACAATAATAAAATCATATTTATACTGGCATCATATTGGCAGTCATGACTGTTACCAATATAGGGATGAAAAATGGTCAAAATGTAAAATGTTTTCTGACTAAATCTCTCAAATTCAAATCTGGAATCTTAAGTGATTTTGGGTCTGCCATCCCCGGTCTCATCTTTTGCTCACGCAGCACTGCAAATAGACCACCTGCTGGGACACAAACATGGCGACGCACACAGATGCCTTTAATTAAAAGATAATATGCGCTAAAGATAATCATTTGGTCCACAGATGCACCAAAACCAACCAGGAACAGCACCGCGGCTCTGAATGTCTGTAATGGAGGCCTTTGAAGTTTAAGTTAGTAATTTTACAACACAGTAAATTAGATCCTTGGGCCTTGAGTTATACTTAGTCCTGTTTTAAATTAATCTGATGAATAAATTATGAAAGATCATCTCACTTTCAACCTGAGATGAGTTGTAATAAGAACGTTTTTAATGAATCTGCTCTCTGTTTTAAAGCTAATTGGTTCCACCTTTGAAAATTAGCTGAGAATTAGTTGCGTCTCTAGGCTCCATTTAAATCTGCACATAGCCCTAAACTTGCAAGTTTTCTGCTGCAAATTTCGCCACCTGCTTGTCTCCATGGAGATGATGGCGTTAAACGTATCTCCTTGGAGACAAGCGGGTGACACCACCAGTCCAAAATTACAGGTCAGATCTGTGGAGGGGCGTCCCCACTGTCAGTAAGAATGCAGAGTTTTTAAGGCAATTGAATAAATGCAAGTTTAATGCTATACTATGAAATATCCCAAATAAAGCAATAGCCTTCATGGAGTCAACTCCCTCCAGAAAAATTGGGTAGTGCACCTTTGAAGTCATATATATACAAATGTGAATTATAATTAGTGAAATTGAGATCAATTGTGTGTGTGTTTCTTTTTATTGGCCTAACATAAAGCATGTTCTTAATCAAATCATAATTTCATTCAGGAAATTACATGAAAGATCCAAAATAGTACAAATATTGGTAGCGTGTGTCGTCTTGTCAACACATCAGAGAAAAACTCCCATTTCCAACCCTCTTCACAGCATCATACAGTGGACCTCTATGTAAAAGGTTATTACTAATTTGTGGTGACTACACTGAACTCTGAGTCAAGTCCGGCCAAGTCCAGTCTGTTGTCTAGGCCAACATCAACAGCTGTGTGTTTGGTCTCAGGCTATGACCACCCATATCTGTGCTAAAACTTTTACATGAAAAGGTCTAGTTTAATGCTCTTTTGTCTTGGTTTTATGAGTATGATGAAGACAATGTTTCAGATTGGTCTCCACAGAGGGATACAGGAAGCTTTTAGACGGGCATATCCGAAGGTCAGCAGCAGATGTACGGTGTTGAGAGATGAAAAACGGGAGTGCAGGGGAACGCGGGGTTAATGGAGAACCTATTGTACCCCTGAGTGTAGTTTATGTCTAAGGGAAGCCAGGTTTGAAAACAGGAGCAACTTGTGCAATATTGTTCTTTAGTAAGTTCACAGTGTATGGCAATCTTAAAGCTGCATTTTGTAACTTTTTCACCTGCTTGTCTCCATGGAGATGTAATAAAAAGACTGAGGATTCTAGGCAAAACAGTGACATGAACAAGAACCTGAAGGAATTCATTCAACAGTATAGCATTAAACATCTATCTCCATGGAGACACTACCGGGCCAAGTGACAGGTCAAGTCTGTGGAGAGAGGAGACCGTACACAGTAAGAATACATGTTTTTAAAGATGTTTATGAGCAATAAAAAACACCTGTTAATAAATAAAGGCTACACAGATATGTTTAATGCCATACTGTGGAACATTCTAGGCAAATCTCCATAGACCAGCAGATGGTACTTTTTTTTTTTTTTTAGGAGTATAAATAAAATGTGTAGCATTCAATTATGACAATATAGCATAGTTTAAAATTATTTGGATGTTATTGTGACTCAACTCTGCTTGGTACATTGCATATTTAATTTTAAGAGGAACATTTGGCAGGATTGTAAAGCATCTTAAGCCTCTTGTAATCCATACACATCTTAACTACAATGCTTATGGGGAATATATTTTTAACTAGCTATCAATTTACAGACTTCGTCCTCCACTACGACTCTCATTTGTGGACATGTTTTGTTGATAAATTGGTAACATGCCAAGTGATGACCACCCATTTGCCATTTGCTCTGCTATTTGGGTTTCTGCCAGATTTGCATGTTTTTACTTAAAAACAAGAATCCCACTTAGTTTGACAGAAAACTGTCAAAGACTGACTAATCCCTTTGAGTATTTCAAAGTAATAATAACTGAAGCAGACGTTTTCATGAAGTAAAACCCAAATGACCCTCAGAGCGATTTGAGCTGTCAGCACAACTCTGCTCCCGGCCTCTCCTGTTAATTTTATCTATAAACTGTGACTTTTTACTTCTCTGTATAATATTGTATAGTATAATATAGTATAGTTGGATTGTCTTTTCATCTGACAGATTATGCTGTTAAAAAACACCAGTGCATTAAACCTAGTTCGTCATTTTAAAACTTTGCTATACCCATCTTAGTCTGACTTTTGTAACCTCATGTTTCAGTGCTGGTTTGTTTCCAGTTAGTTCCTGGTTTAATCTTGATTTTTAAAATTTGATCTATGTCTTTTTTAAAGGTGCACTGCGTAGCTTTGCTGATGCTGGGTCTGCCACCTGCTTGACTAAATGTTTTGGGGTTTTTTTCTTTGCCTGGAATGTTCCATAGTATAGGATTAAACTTATCAGTCTCCAGGGCAAGAAGCTGGTTATGCCACCTGACCAAGTTACAGGTCAGGTCTGTGGTGACCTGAGAGGTGACCTGCACACAGTAAGAACGCCTGCCTCAAAGTTAGATTTTTTTGTAACTGTAATTTAAAAAAAAACACAAGCTGTATTAGTATAATGCCATGCTGTGGAACATTCCAGGCAAAGAAAGAAAATCTCTATGGAAACAACAGGTGGCGGACACCACACCCGAAAACTGACAGTGCACATTTAAAGGTGGCCATATTACACAAAATGTGCTTATATGAGCTGCAAGCCATGTTTGAGTAACCCTTTTATTATTAGTCTGTCTACATCTCCAAAGCTCAAAATGCTCTGCTCCACCTTGTGAGTTTAAAAACACAGTGGAGCGCTTCCTGTATTGCTTCATGACATCACAAGGTGGTTGTGTTTTCTGTTTGAGAGAAGAACTCAAACTCATGCATGGGTTTGTGTGTTAAGCATGTGTGAGTGAAGCAAAAGGCAACTCCAATGTATGTTTTTGATGAGGAAACAACATAAAATATAAAATGGTGTAATATGGGCCCTTTAACATGGCAGTTTCACCCATGTACCGGGTCTTGTACTCCTGCCTTGCCAGTTGATTTTGTCACTTGGGACATATGTTGGCTGCCCTTTGGAGGAGAATCACAGTGGCAGCCAAGGACTTAGCTCCCATCTGTTAGCATCTTTTATTAGCTGATGTGGAAAGCAGGTCCTGTCACTATAGAGATGTATTTGCCCTGTGATTTGCTACATATAATATAATGTTTTTCTTCATGTAACTGCAGCAGTGGAGAGGCCTTTCCTTTCTGTTTAATCCATTGATGTACATTACAGATCATATTTCAGGAAGACTTGGAAACAACTTGCTGCTTTTACCTGTCATAATACTTTACAGAAGAAGGCTACAGCAAAAGTATTCCAGACAATTGTTCATATAACTTTGGGCTCAGTTTAGTTTGTTTTATTTCAGCCCTTATTTGTGCCATAGATATGTTGATGAATCTATATCATTTATCTGTGAAATCTGGACTCAAAAAAGCTAAATTCATGTGTTGAGCAATAATTTTGGTTGCTGCCAAATGTTTTTACTCAAGAACAAAAATGCCACTAACACCTCATTTGGGTTTCAGTTTTGCTCACATCTCTCGTGGAATATTCAGGATTGTTTATTAAAGCCGTGGGGTATATCCAAAAGCCAGTGCACGTCGCCTCCACCAGCGTACAGCTTTACTTTACTTTCACTTCCCCATGCGCTACTGTGGAGCACTTGTTGAATGCTGAGGGGAAAAGCGCGTTGGCTTTGTGGATTTACAAAGAAGAACAGCAATTATAGGACCAGAGGATGAGCGGAGGAGAGGGCTGAGGTGAGTCTCTGTATTACTGCGTGTCTGCTACAGTACAGGTAGCCTAAAAACTGTGAACGAAACCATGTTCCACTGTGGTGTTATTTATTAAACATTTAATTAAATATACTGTTTTGTACAAGTGCAATACCCTGAATGAATTTTTAAAAAGATTGGAGTTTGTTGAATTGGGAGGTGGTGCCGCGTCTGAAAACACTTGCTTTTTGCTCTTCTGTAGTGAGTACAGACAAGTCCCTGCTCTGTGACCGATAAAAGGAGCGCTGTAAACTTTGAGGAGAGGCACGGGAGCTGCAGGAGAGGCAAAACACCGGTGTTCAACTCTGCACAACACCAGCTCCTTCCATACAGAGAAACTCTCATCTCTCACTAAACTCACCATAACCTCCTCAAACCAGCGTCTCTCCTCTTCTCTCAGCTTCACGCTGTGTGTCTCATTTTATAAGTAATCTGCAGATAAAAAGCTAGTTTATTACACCGTAAGAGTTGTGTTAAAGCCTTTTTAAGAGCCGTGACACACGGCATTCAGTGTGTGTTGACACACACCGAATGACGCGCTGTGCTCTGGTGTGCATTGGCCTTTAGTCTGACAGCTGAAATACTCAAAGGGATTAGTCAGTCTCAGAAAATCTGCTGTCGCCCTTAGGAAACTATAACAAAGTAATAATAATAATCAGTATTTATTATTGGCGATTGGAAAACTATTCTGTACTGGAACATCACTGAGTAAGGAACAGTGCCAGGAGTCATTTTGAATATATTGTTACATTACTATGTAAACAAGCTTTTATTGAGAGTATTGTAGTTTTTAACATATTATAGTAGCTGATTTAGCCATCTCATTGCTTCTGAATGGATTTGAAATTTCCAGATTCTCTGGAATGAGATACTGTCAACAACAGTAACTTTAACAACAAAACACTGCAGCTTGCCAAAAATCAACAAATAGATACTGTAGAGTTTGTTTCCATATTAAAGATTTGCTGTCTTACGAATGTCTTCCTGTAACCAATTTCAAATGGAACAGCCTTTTCAGTTGTCCTTTCTTTCCTTTCTCTATAAAATAACATAAATATTGCGCCAGCTTCTGAAAGTCCTTGGCCTGTAGCTTGTATCAGATCTGTGTGTTTAGCCTGGCTTCAAAATGCTGAGCTGCAGTCTTCCATTTCGAGACCTAATCTTCCATCTCTGGCTGCTAATTCTGGAAAAACATCTTTGAGCACAAATCCAGATGTTTCGATATATTTAGTTTTACAATAAATCCTGCATTCACTTCCTCTCTTATTTTGCCGACTTGTTCTTGCACTTACTTGGATAAACAGTTGGCGCTGGGGCTTTGATGGCGGATGTATAGCGTCTTTGTTTGAGATAAAAACTACAAATATACAAGAAACACTGGGGTTTTTCATTGGTACATTTTTCCCTCCAAAAGTGCCTTCATTACTGGATTAGCTCTGCACTTTTCCAGATAGCAGCCTTCACCTGAGTTTGGGCCCTATAATCCGTCTTAATCTAATAATTGCTCCCATATTCTGTTAGTCTCGTAAGAACAAAGCTGCAGGGGACGCCGTGGCTCCACAGAGGGATGCATTGTGGGTAATGTGGGCGTTTCCATGGAAAATTGCAGATGCCAAGGAAGTTTCTCATTGTTGGACAAAAGGCAGGTTTATGGCGTAGTTCAGGTATATTAGTACAAGCTTTAGAAGTGCTTTCAATGCCGCCAAACTGGTCTAGCAGAAAGTGACATTAACTTGACCTTGTTGAACCAAAACCCATTTCCTAAAAATCACAATCTTGTTTACAGAGTGCAGAGTAGATGTCTTGATCTAAATCTTAATCTAAATTGAATTATTGGATTTGACCAAAATAAAAATTTTTTTTTTTTTTTTTTTTTTTTTTTTTTTTTCCTTTCATGGGTGAAACCATCAAGGTAGTGTTGTTGTAATACTAAAATTTCAAACTCGATTTCAATACGAGGGAAAGGCTCCATGCCACAATCCCTATAGGCTAAGATACTTGCAAAAGTGTGTTATGGTTAAAAATACTTTATTTCTGCGGTCGTCTGAGCAGTTGAGCTTGCCTCACTTCCACCCAGTGCCATCCTCATTTATTTGAACTGGCATTAAGAAGGGACTGTCTGGTGACCCCTAGTGGCTTCCGCATTTGTTTATGTACTTGTGATTTTGTGTTCTAGGTAGGCCTATCACGATAACAAATTTTGAAGCACAATATATTGCTACAGAGAAATATTGCCATAAACGATAGTATTGAAACTACTTTATGCCACTGACACAAAGCAGGATAATCCCAGTAAACCTGTTTTAAATATACAGTATCATTAAAAGGCCTGGGCTGCAGCAAATTAATAGCAGAATGAACTAATAATTAGCCTTAGAAGTAATTTATTCTACCCTCGTGTAGCGTGACAGGCCTATTTCTATGTTGCTGTTTGTCACATGTAAATTGTGTCATGTTGCCTTTTTGAAATCCTAAGACAAACTAAACAGTGGGTCCCAACAAAGAAAAAAACATTTGGTTCCATAGAGTTGGAATCGTATCGCTTCAGTTATTTTTAACAAATCAATGGTAACACTTATAACCACACCTAATAGTGCATGAAGATACTTGATTAACTATATGTTCATAATGCGTTAAGTAGTTACTGAACATGAATCATTCTAAAAACTATATGGTCATTAAGTCTTCATTTATTAAGGCTTATTAAGGTGCAGCTGTGTAACAAATCAATGAACCAACCCACCAGACAGTTCTCAATGTGCACATCAAATAATCAGCTCCTCTGTTAACACCATCTCTGTACTTTCTATCTCCGCGCTCCTCTGAACATACCTGTAAGGCTGTGAGACACATTACCCTGCCCGTGTTTCAGCGGCTTGTCTCTTATGAGTGGTTGTTGACAAGCAGAGAGCCGGCGTGCTTTAGATGTCTCTATTTCTGATGAGCTATGACAGTTATGAACTCCTCAGTGAGAGATGGAGGGGGAGGGAAAGGGGGAGGGAGAAAGAGAGAGGGATAGAGAGGGAGAGGGGGGAGGAGGAGGTGTTGAAGTATGGCGCTTACATCTCCATCGTCTGGGGCCATCTGGCACTGAACAAGAGACAAGTGCTATGAAAGAGATGGTATTTACATAGAGCTACTGTTCGCTGTAACAACACTGTTATAATGAATAAAACTCACAGTATGGCTATTTGGACACTTCTTGCTGAAAATAATTGACTCCAAGTAGCTTATGCATGAGCACCTGAGCAGATGATTAAGATGGATTTCCAAAACTAAATTGTTTGCAGTTTGAACTATTAAAGTTTCATTATAATATGGTTATTCCTTACTTGCATTATATTTAATTATTAACTTGTGTGTCATTACGCAAAAGTGCAGTTATTGTGTACAAGTTGATATGTAGGGGTAATGTAACTAACCAGGTTGCTATTGTACTGCAGAGGAGAAACTAAACTTTGTGGCAACCTCTTAAATCAAACTCTAACCACAGGAGAACATGGTTTACCACACAAACAAAACATTATTTGTGCAGTATTTAGTTCTTATTTATTACCGCACAATCCATAATTATGGTCATGTTTGTCATTCAGTATTTTCCTACGGGGTCAGTCCAGTCTCTCTTCCCTGTGTATAAGGCTCAGTAATGACCAGGTAATGTGGGGCCTGTTAAAACCCACTCAGTGTAGTGTTTGTATGGAGGAGATTCTTCGCTTCACTTTGATGCTTCGACCACCTCTGAGTGTTTATGCACAGATTTATGACCCCGATCCCGCCCCCCTTCCCCCATCACACACACACACACACACACAACATGCATGTTTGTGCTAGCTGTGCTGACACTGGGAGCATATGGAGCACTTTATTTAAAACTACAGAGGCGTGGCAATATGCATCTAATTTAAACGGGGAATGGGTTCAACTTGAAGGTTACTGAGGTCAATATGATGATGTAAAGTAGTTTATTTAAACCCAAATAATCAGGTGCAAGGACTTTCAATCTATGCTTTTTCAGTTTTTTTTTAAACTTCTTTCTTACGATAGGAAGTACTAAGGAAATGCTCACAGTTAATGTTATAGTCCCTATCTGTGCATATGCAAGCTCTTTGGTCAATGTTATTTTGATCCACTGGCACAAGTTTCTTTTCCTGATTATATATTTTGTGGTATTTTCAAGATTTATCCAAAGAAAAAACAAAAAAATACTATATAAAAAGACATTGATAGTTTGTATTAGTGCCCACGTCCATTATCATGATGTATTTATCCAACCGCAACAAAATAATTTACCCTTACTTTTTCTCCCTCCCATTCGGCCAGTAGAACGCTGTAATGTCAAACCTCGGCAGTATAAGATGATGTTCTTCTTTTTGAGCTATAGTACAGGTGACATTGGCTGAGACAGGCAGTGGTCCATGTGGGATGTGGAGGCGGTTGCCATGTCGATGTTGCCTGGTAATAATCCCTGGATCTGTGTGGTGATCCTGCTGCAAGGATGGAGGTGAATAGACCCTCCAGTGTGGTTTGGTATAATGAGTCTATAAAAAACTTTATTACACTCACAATATCTGGCTCTAAAAGAACCAGTGTGTGTGTGTGACTTAGTAGCTAAAACCGTAGTCTGGTCTTCTTTATTTATGCAGTTTCATCAAAATCTACTTAAAACTGGGGTGCCCGAGATTGTTCTTGTAGATTAGTAAATGTGTTTTCCCCTATATAAGAATATGGTATGAAATCTGGCCGCTACGCTGTTTGCATCTAGTAATTTTACCTATCGCTAAGCTGGAAGCAAGAGCTGTAACACGTGCTATTGCAATGAGCTTTTCACTTCGTCTGGATAAAGCTGTACTAAAGCCATGCGTGTAGGTCTGTCACGATAACAAATTTTGAAGTTTGATATATTGTTGAAGTAATTATAGACGATAAACGATAATATTGAAACTAATGCCACTGACGCAATAACCCAAGAGCAGATTTAAACCACAAAAACTATCTAAATCTACAATATTGTTATAAAATCATGAGCTGCAATAAATAAACAGTGGAATGAAACACTTTAATTCTTAGTTTGCATCTGTAATGAGTCATAGAAGTTATTCATTCAACATTTTACAGCTTAAATCTTATCATATTGCCAAAAAATGACCAAATATTTCCTAGTAGTGCAAAGAAAGTGTACACGCTATAAATACTGACGCCAAAAAACCATTGTTCCAGCCTTTATATGTTGAACAAGTTGAAATAATGATTATGATGACAGGGCTACTTGCATGTGCCCGAAACTTAGGGCTGCAAGATTCATCGCAATCAACTCTCAATTTGAATGACGCAATTAGCAAATTGTAAAGGCTGCAATTTTGAAGTGCCGTAATTTCCTTCTCAAACAAAGACTCTGCAACAAGTCTAATCTTGCATAAAAATTGTTGTTCTGTAAAAGAAACGTGATCACAAATGTGAACTTTTTTTAGATATTTTTCCCAAATCGTCAGCCCTACTGAAAATGTATAGAAATTAGGCTGCAACAAATGCCAATGAACACACTGAAATGTCTAAAACCCCACATGGCAAAACCAAGTCAATGAATGTATGTATTGGTAAAAAGATGGTAGTCGAGCTGGTTTTGAACACGGTCCCTATTGTAAGCCTAGGAGTATATAGACATATTCCCCACTGATGTATAGCTTCACTGTAGACTGTATTCGTTCAGTGATTTCTTCTTTCTCATTGGCAGTAGCAGCGGGAGTCAATCTTTGTACCTCCTATGTGATTTCTTTTTGATCTGAGGAGGGGGCTGTAATATTGTTCGGGGCTGAACGTGGTCTCTGTGTGCAGACCAGATGTTCCCAGCTCTGAGAGTGAATGACAGCAGCTTCAAAAGTGATTACACGGCAGTAGAGAGATTGTACATGTAGCCCTGGAGACGAGGGGATGACTTGAAAGGACTAGCCTATATGTAAGCAGATATTTTGAGATCTTGTTATAACAGAACGTTGAAGAAACTAATAACACTATAACATTGTAGAGTTATGGTCAGATTCAATCAAGGCATGGTTGCAAGTTTTCCGGCCTAGATTCTGTGTAGACTCTGCACGGCAGGTCCGTTGAAGGAGAGGCACTTAGTGTACGGGAGTCTTCTTAAAAACCTTATCAGCTGTCTCACTCTTGGTTCAATTTTATTAGTACAATGTTTTGGTCCCTACGTACCTGAGGAAGGTCAGAGGGACCGAAACGTTGAACTAATAAAAGTGAACCAAGAGTGAGCTAGTGTGTGGGGGGAGTCTTGCAAGTTTTATGGCTCAATTGGTATTAGACTATTTACTCACCTATTATTCCAAGTAGGGAAATTAAAGTAATCGATCAACTTATTCAAATACAAAAGACATTTAAGACATACGCTGTAGTACTTGAGATTATACTATATAAGAAATATTTGACCGAAAGTAAATGTATAAGCTCAAAAATGATTTATTTCATGACCTATATGTATGCCACAATAACTCATTTTGAAGTACAATATATTGTTTCTGAAAATATTGCAGTAAATAATAATATGACCGCTTTATACAGACTGTAAACCCTTTTCTAAATGAACTTAATCCAACCATGAGCTGCAGTAAATAGCTTATTGAAACACATTGACTGGTTGGTGTTTATAATGAGTCATAGATTTCATTATTTGACTCTCAAGAGCTGTAATGTGAATTTACTCCACAAATTATGAGCCCCAAAAAATATGTTTATTTACTGGATAATTGGTAATTATCGCGACAGCTCTTTCCATAACTGTCTTATCCGTAACATTATCTTGTGGACAGTATTGTAACATTGTGCTTTTTGCTTGTAGATTTAAAAATTGTTTCCGCTCCATCCACTTTTCTACACCAAAAAGGTTAAAACAAATCTGATGAAGGAATCCGTATGGGTCAACTGCTATGCTAACATACCCTCCATGAATCGTCTTCTTGCTTGAACAAACCCGTAGCATTTCCCACAATGCACCTGTCATTGTTAGTTTGTGTTACTGACCTGGACACTGCTGAAATCCACAGAGCATGAAGTAGCATCACCGCCCATCCTACAACAGCGGCCCCTCTCCCTAATTTAAGATGACAGGAGGGACACGAGGAGGGGCTGGGGCGGACCACATGACGGTTATGGGACCATAGAGCCTTGGGTCACTACTATACACGGGGACATTTCTATACTGGTTTGGACATAATTAGATTCTTCTCTTTGGGACATAGTGGTGTAATGAATGCGCTTACAGACAGTGTTGACATATTAGGTTTCAATAAGGTCAGTGGCAGACATTTTGAAAGATATCAATAAATTGAGCGGTTAGGCGTTGGATTTATTGGATTTATTGATTTGTCATTAGTCACGTTGAAGCAACAGAATGATAAAGCGTTTAACAGGAGTAAAAATATTGAGTTGCTATGTTTTATAATGCTGGAAATGTCAATATGGTATAATAGATTATTGTTGCTCCAGGAAGAATATATTGAAATGAATTACATACAGTAAAAGGCAATTATCAGTGTTTATTATTGTTTTACAAAAATGAAAAGTGTATCTGGCCTGCCTTTAAAGATCTGGTAGATTGCAATAACAAAACCATAAATACACGTTACTTGTTAAATCATGATTAAAATGTTATTATAAAATATTACTATTAATAACATTTTTTACATCATTCAAAACTGCTTCAAGTGCTAGTAGTAGAAATATATAGTAAAATACTGCCAACTTACCTTTCACCATGGATATTACTTCCCTAACCTTAACCTAAACCCTAACCTTAACCTTAACCTATTTAACCCATATTTGAGCTTTAAACCATGTTGTTAATCTGAAAATAAAAGATTTACTTAATGGTGACCTGATTTTTGTCTCCATAAGGAAGGCAGGTCCCAATGATGTGTGCACAGATCATAGACTGTGTAAAGAAGTGGACTAATGGAGTGTGATGTCACCCATAGCATTCGGCTCCAGTCAAATTAAGCTCGACGAGGCTGGCGATTATAAGGGCGAATTTGGAGCAGAGTTCCATATTTGGAATTTTGAAGTATTATAGCTACCAAAGGGCCAATCCGGAGCGAGGCTGAAGGTAATGCCAGCTGGTTTAGCAGGGGGCGGGTGCTTAGCAACGCTGTCAATCAAACACTAGGAGGAAGACCTCAGGGAAAGAAGGTGCCTCATTGGTCTGTTATTAATATTCATATCTTGATTTACAGACAAAACTGGCAAATAAAAACACCATGATCATGTAGCACGGATTAATCGTTTTTCAATAGAAAGTGAACTGGAGCCAGAGTCGATGGAGCCAGAAGCACGCCCATGCTCGCTTCCTTTTTGCAATGCTGTGACTAGCAGGTTAGCTATGTCCATTTATATATACAGTCTGTGGTACAGATTCTAGTCCCCACAATGTGATGAATACCTGCCCACACACATCATCCTCAGATACTGGTGGTTTTCAGATTCTAGAGTGTGATGGATGGAGGCAAGAGACAGTTTTTCCTATTGATGACATTGTACTTTGCCATTAAATATCCAAAATGTAAATTCACATATGTTGAACCTGATAATTTCTATTATTGACTAAACCCATTAACCTGGACCATTACAAAAAAAAACTATATTTTAGCTGCCCACATTTGTATTAAATCATATTTGACCATAGAATGTTGCACTGTCATCTAAAATCCTGCAGTTATTTTTCTCCACATCTTTCTGACCCCTGAGTTTCCTGTGTCTCTGCCCTTCACATTTTCTCCCATTTCTCTCCTTCGCCTCACTGCACAAACATGGAGACTAAAGCCATCACTGTTTCATCTGAGCCTCGCCGCCGAACCCTGAACACACCGGCTGCTGTGTCTGTGTCTCAAATGTCAACAAGGCGCTTTCTAGGCCCCACTCAGGAATTTTATCAACGTTTTTATAGCGATATTTCAGATTTTTATCAAAGGACGTTCCCACATAAAGGCTTATAAAACAATCCAGCCATAACATTACGACCACCCAGTCAGTTCACAGGTGTGCAAGCAGCTGTACTTGGGCATATTTGTGTAATACTGGACAGATCTCAGCCCATGGAACCAAAGGTAGAAGTAGAGTTTTGCATAAATGTACAAATTATTATAAAAAACAAAAATGTAATGATTTTTTTTTTTTTTTTTTTTTAGTTTTATAAGCTAAAATTGTTGATTAGCTACAGTATCAAATTGGTGATTCATTTATTTACACGGAAAATCAATTTCAAATTGTTTATACAATTTTTTAAATAAAACAAAATTTTCATCTATTTTGAAATTCAACATTGACAATTTTGTGATTTAGTTTTACTGACCCACAACTTGAGACACTTTTTACATTACAATATTTAAATCTTGCACAAACTAATTTTATGGATGGGGATGCCCACCTGTATGTTTCCATGGAGATGTTAATGTTTTGCCTGGAATGTTCAAAAACACAACATTAAACTTGTATATCCTGCATTTATCTAATTAGTGGTGTTATTATTGCTTCAAAATACCTTGAGAAACATGCAGTCTTACTGTGAGCGAAATCACATCTCCACAGATATTTACTGTAACTTGGCATGGTGGTGTCACTTGCTTATCAACATTGAGAAAGATATGTTTAAAGTAATACTGTAAAACTTTCAAAGCAATGCAATAATGTCTCCATGGAGACAACAATGATGGACCCTCCTCAGCAGTTCATTTGTTCATAAAATCCCACGTCACAAACTGCTAAATGCCCCCCACCTGCTTTGACCCAGCCCGTTGTCTCATGTCTGAGGTTAAGTGTTGTTATTTCACCACATTACTCTCTGTCTGTCCTCCTCTGGCTGTATCCTTCACTCTGTTTGACATGCGTGCTGCTAAGAATGCTAATCGTGTTAGGTCAGCATTCCAATGAATTCACCGAGATCTGCTTCACGGACAAACTGCCGTAGATATGAAAATGTGGGCCACGCTTTTCGGGTTTTTCTGGCACTCCAAGCACTTTGACTGGTGAATGTAGCCATAGAAAACGCTCTGCAGCTATTTCAGTGTTTGGCATTTTTGCTGGACTAGGGTAAAAGTGCTGTGAAAGCATGGTTAATATTTTATTAAAGAGATTTGACTTTTGGTTGAAAATGTGGACTAAAGAGTGACATGTTAAGTTTTGTGTGCGCGCAAATCTTTTTCAGTAACCTTAAAACTTTGTTAATTGGCCATGGGGGTGAAGGGGGCTCTAGCCTCCCCTAGAATGGCCAATGCACCTCCATAGCTCCTCCAAAGATTTTTGCCCCATTTTCATATTTAGTTTCGACTAAAAATGTTCAAGTGGCAACCACAAGTGTTCAAAATGGGATTACAATTTAAAAAATTATTCCATATTAGGTTTTATAACGCACTACAGGCTAACTATATTTAAAATAGTTTAAAACAGCAAAGCAAACATGGTAGGGGGTGGGGGTCCACTCGAATCCATAAAAGGCTCTAAATTAACATGTTAAGTGAGTGCCCCCATTGAAGAACTTAGCAGCCCCATAGCTCCTCCAACCAAAATGTCTGGCACCACCCCGTTACTGGCAGATTGCATTTGCATAAAGTTTGATTCAAATACCTCTTCATTTTGAGCAAAAGTGCAAATAATGTTTCATTGACTTGATTGAAAACTTTCAAATCACGTTTTTCACAAGCTTTTCATTTTCTGCTTTTTTCCAACATGGACAACTTTACCATATTACCATCATTAGTGTTACTACATAATGAACTCACTCAGCCTCTCTGGAAATGAATTTGAATCCAATGTGTCCTGTTGTTAGAAAAATGGCAGCAATAATTTGGATCTAAAAATGTTCCGTAAAAAATACAATTCAAAAATACAATTAACTAATGCAATCATTTTGGTCATATTGTCATATCATGATTTATGCAGCACTATGCTCAAGCACAGACTCTTTTCACCACCCACGTCTACTATTAATGGTGTTTAGCTTCATGTTTATAGGTGACATTTTGGGGACCAGCCTCTGTCACGCTCGGAGTGAATGACAAGCGCGAACTCCCAGAGAAAACAGTTAAAGTTAAAGGCACTATAAATATACTGTGTACATGAACTGTGATTTGGCAAAAAAAATTATGATACATTTTTTGGCAGCTCACCTATTCCTATATCTAATCCACCATTTTACTTTAAACTAGTGACAAAATACATTTCAAATTTGATCTTTTTTAATGGAGCCTCCTCTTAAGAGCTCCTGCCTCAGACTTCCCTCTCATCTGAAATATTCATGTGTGTTTTTCCAGTCTGTGCTCATCGTGTAGCCTTCGCCTGACCTCTACTCCGACTACAACTAAATAAAATGTTTTCTTTAGATCTAATGCCAAATTTTGGGTCAATCCCTTAATAATTTATGCCATTATCTGTCAGCTGTCTGTGTCACTTCCTGGTACTTTGAAGTGTAGCTGTTTGTCTGTGTACAGGGAGTAAAGAGCCTGATGGTATCGTGCTTTGTGCTTCTTATTCTTAATTGGGGTATGTAAATTCATGGCTGGAAGGAGAGGAGGCGGTAATGATTTTATCTTTTTAGAGATGGAATAAGACAACACATCTATTTTGGGTTGTGCGTTCGAGAAGAGTTTGGCAGATTTTAGTGCAGAAAAAATATATTTAATCCAATTTTCAGATCTATAAATTTTTAATTTGAAGAAAAAAAAGGTATACTTCAAATTGATCCCTTTTAGAAACACAGGAGATTATCTGGCACCCCACATTTCAGTTTACCCAATCAATCACTTCTTTTTCCATTTAAAGCTTCAAGGAATCATCTGATTTTACAAGGGTAATTTTACATCAGATGCCCTTCCTCATGCTTTCTCAGTAAAGATATCAGAGACTATTCTTGGTTTCAGCTTCCTGTTATATGCAACACACAAGACAAACTATATAATATTTATTGTTTTAAATTATGTATTGCTATGGAAACAGCCCTAATGTCTCATCATTCTGAAACTCGTATAACACAGTGGTAGATCTGGTCAGGTCTGGTATCATTCAGTTGTGAATAGCACTGAAAAACTCACGCTTATAGAAATAACTACCACATACATACAACCCCATCTACATACTTTAATAATGCAATGCCTGCATTTGCCTCAACAGTTTTTGGTTTTCCCCAGCTGGCCAGCCTCCCGCTCCAGTTGTCACAGGGATTTAGCAGAGTTAAGCATCTGATGTCGGCCATCTTGAATCTCCCAATCCCTGCCGTCTACCTCTCATTTCTACCCGTCACTTCTAGACATATTTGAGCAGCTGTCCCGCCTCGCCACGGTCCAATAAAGACCTCCTTATGCCCCCCACACACAAATGCACACACACTTGGCCCATTTGAGACAAGTATTCGTGGGTGCTCCATTCTGAGGGCGTGTGTCCCCCCTTTTCACCCCTCTTAGACTCAAGCATGTGTGTCATCCCGCCCTGTCGTCGCACCAAAGATGTCTCTATAGGCCAGTGGGCAGCGGACATGCAATCCTCCACTATCAGATAACAGCGTTTATCTCAAAGAAAGAGCCGATTCAATGTTTGAAAGTGGGGTCAGGAGATGGGTATCGATAAAAAAGAAAGTTGGTTGTTCTCTGTGGTCTGGTAGTGTTGGGAAGACACTTTGGTACTGAGAAAGCGAAGTCCATTTGTTCAACCCAGGCATACGTTTTACAGCGTTGTCCATTTTCTATTCTATCCCCAAGGCTGTCCTTGTTTTTATGGAGTTTTCTTTTCAACCCCTACCTAGTGAATGAATGCCTAGTATGTCTAACCACTATCCATGGTGTACCCTGCCAATAAGTCCATTGTTACAACAATAAGCTATTTTCACCTGTGACGAGGCCGCGATAACAAATTTTGAACTACAGTTCAGTTTAAAGTAAATATAGATGATAAACAATAATATTGAAACTAATTTGCCACTGACATTATAACCCAAGAGCAGATTTAAACCACAAAAACTATTGTGAATGTGCAATATTGTTAAAGAAAACATAAGCTAAAATAAACAAACAGCAGAATGAAACACTGAGTCACAGAAGTTATTTTTTGCTATATGATAAGCTCTAAGCCGTTAAAGGTTGAATTAATAACTCTAAAATAACTAAAACTCAAATTTCCCAGTAGTGCAAAGAAAAAGTACACACAAAATATTGTTTTGTGTGTACAAAACAATATTGACCCCCAGAATATACTGTTCCAGCTTTCATATATTGTTGATATACTCCGGAAAATACGGTAGATGAAGAAAAAAACATATTTCACATATAAATTGCATCTGAGTATAAGTCGCACCCCCGGCCAAACTATGGAAAAAAAAAAGTGCGACTTATAGTCCGGAAAATACGGTACCTGTGACCCCTAACCTAAGGATGGCTACTTTAACTACTTTGCCAATGAAGTTATTTTAGATTTGGTCAAATGTATGTGCAATTTATCAACTTTCCCAGAAAATTTACATATTTAATGGCTAATCTAATAGAAATTTCAATCTGAATAGTCACAAAGCCTTCAGTTATCAACATAATGTCCTTGGTGCACAACAAAGTACCACTAATATTTAGAGGTATTTTTTCTTGATAATTTAAAATGTGCACCTGAGCATATGACTAAACGGGGGATCTAAACTCAATCTCAATATTTGTGAACTTGCATACTTTTTTCAACATCATCCATCCCTAGTTTGAAAATGAATAGCACTTCGTCTGTTACCTTTTAAAACCAGGTCTTTACCACCCACCTTTTCTCCACAGGTTTGTCCCTCACTTGTAAACGTATATTGTCACACCATAAACTGGCACCATCCCTTTTAAGGCCCTTATCTTAAACACGCTTTTAAAACCTCTCTTATCTGCCTCTCCATTTCACTGTTTCTGTCCTGGGATACTTTGGCAGCGTGACCCCTTCACCTCTGCTGCTTGTCTGGTCCTAAATCTTCCTCTTACGTTTCCCCCTGCCACTTTAAAGCTGTTTTTCTCTTGTTATCCGATCTATCATGGCCGCCCTGTTCCCTGTGTAGCAGCAGAAGTTGAGACGTGTTAGCGGACCGAGGCGTGGGGCGGAGATGGGCCCATTACAGTTGGTTTTCACTGTCAGACGACCGGATGGCGTCGAGCACCTGACAGCACCTGACAGCACCTGACGGCACTGACAGGAGCAAAGCCTTAATGGGGCGATGGTGCAGTGAGATTCCCATAGAGGAGACACAGGACCCCCCCATGCTCTCTTTAACCTACTTTCTCCCTCCTCGCCTTTGATTGAAATCTAGCCATGGTTTGGAAAAAGAGAACATATTAATATTGTATGAACGCTGTAAATACCCATAGAGGTGCATTAGCAAAGGCTTTTTAGCAATTATTGATCTGTAGCTAGAAGGAAGTTTTTCTTACTTGTAAAAGGAGAATGTTTTGACTTTGGGAAGAGATTTATAATTTGAGAAAAAATGTTTTGGCTGTTGCATAAATGTTGCAAAATTTGATAGTTTTGCCCTCTGATGAATCAGGCAATGACTCCTTTCAATTGGCAAAGGTCACAATTATTGCAGATGTGATATTTTCTCCACATATCAACATATTCTGCCTCTTTATGCAGAAAAGCTGCATTGTAGTTTAGACCTCTGCAAACATGTTCTGAAATGCATTGGATCTTGTTTAAAATGTGCACCGCAAACTGAACCTGGATGTTAAAAACTTGTGCAGCCATACCTCTTGTTTCCATAACAAATGTTACCTAAAATTACATGATTTATATTCTCTCCTATGACCTATAAATACCCTGAATAAACTGTAAGACTATAACGTTATCCTAAGCTATATTGTTTTGAGGGCAGCGCTTCATATGTAAACATCTTGTCAAGGACATGGTTCCTCTCATTTTTTCATATTGGCTTAGTTTATCTCCTTTTCTTTGGTGAGCCTTTGTTATCATTCCCTTATCGTTGATATGTTTTCTTTATATAAATCATATTCATTCGTAGTAGCCAGATTGAGAGACGACAAAGGCTTTGAAGTGCACTGCTATGTTTATGTGAACGGGTGCGGCAGGAGGCCAGTATTTATATTAGATGTATCAGCGTTTCTACAGTGAAGTCTGCAGGCTTCCTCAGAGCTTATTCCTGTCTTAGTTTGTGGGAATACTTTAGACACATTTTAAAGCTATAGATTAAGAATACTAATTGAATGACCTTTTTTCAATGATCATAGGTTTTGTTCTGTCCTCGCATTATCAAAACTATCGGACAATACCACTACTATCACTACGAGTACGACGGCTACTATTCAGTGTTTCATTTTATTTAGGGGTAGGGGCTATAAATTATTGCCCCTACTGATCAAAGTGATTAAATATAGTTACGTCTATATATTTGTGACAATACAAGCATTAAGTATAATTTGTATAACCAATTTTTGTTCAGGTTGTTTTTAGAAAAATTTTATATTAATATTAATACCATATAGTTCTATTTTTGGGAAACACAATTTACTACAAATTCTACTTCCACTGTGCCTGCTACCACTACTACTACTATAATTAGCACTGCCACCGCTACTACTACTGGTATTACTTCAACTTCATATATCTAGATCTTTTACACCTCATTAAAACATTACTTGTCAACATGCCAAGCCCAGTGTAAACTTTGGCGTTCTGTCATCGCCCTCTTCTCTTGTCTGTAACTTATTGCAATGTATAACCACACTTTATCTCCTGGAAGTCCTCTCCTGTGCCACAGTCAATCGATCTGTTAGAGCACATCTCAGATTCTTTCACTGCATGTCTGCACTTTTATGTGGAGGAAGCCGGTACCCCTGTCTATACCCAGCTGTAGTCCTGGCACGGCCGCAGTGGGACGTCCCAAAGTGTTGCATGATGGGTAGTTTAGGTGAGAGGCGGCGTCCCATCTGCCGCCTTTCTTCTCGGTTACTCACAGATGGAGCGCTTCGCGATCTCTGCAGGGAATTGTTCAGCTCTATTATCCAAGCAGTAAAAGACATACTGTAGCAATGTGCCAGTAATAAATCAAGTCAGGATTTCAACTCTGCTCTAAATCAGGAGATGCAGGGCATAATGTAATCTGCAGTAAGTGATCTTCAAACTACTGTTTAAGGAGTTGGCTCTTTGTTTCTTGTTCAAATAATTCTATCTGCAGTTTATGTCAGATACCCTTCCTGAACAATTCCATGTCATTTATACTCACTTGGGACTGATACAAACATGTGGCTTGTGTTATTAAGCTGATTAAAACATAAAACTGTAATGTATAAGGCTCTATTAAGGGGTTTGTTTCCTCTTTTAAGAGCTATCCATCGAAGCATTATTTAAAATTGTGAATTAAAGGTGCACTATGTAACTGGGGGTTTGTTACCAGCATTGAAATAATATGGCATTTAAGTTATATATTTCCTTTATTCAATTATAGGTGTTTTATTGTCAAAAATATCTTGAAAAACATGTACCTTTTCACAGATCTGACCTGTAACTTGGCCTTGTGGCATCAACCGCTTGTTTCCTTAGCTACATTAATGTCATATTGTGTAACATTTCAGGCAACGTGTTTGCACTGGCAATTTATTTCCATTTAATCTGTCTTTTTGTTGAAGCATGTTGTTGCCAGTAGAGAACAGAAAAATCTATTATAAGACATCTGTGTCTGAAATAGTTGCATCGCATTAGGAGCAGACGTGTTATTTTGAACACACTTCGTAAGTCTCGTGTCTGGTGCGTTTCTTTGATCAGTTTGAGGTTAACGTCGTCTCTGTCTGTAAAACCCTGCAGTCTCAGGGCTGCTGTCACATCTGTGCTGTGCCCTTGTCAAAGCTCATACTCTCCTCCTCCTCATCCTGCAGGGGGGTTCTTCTGGTAATGCTCAGATCTGTGGTTTTGTTTGAAAATTAAACTATTTCTGCTTTTACATACATGGAAAAGCAAAACAAGTTCAACAAAGCGGGGTTTAAAATAACTAAATTATTTTTTTAAACAAACCTGCTAATCATTGCAAATAATTTTTATAGAATTTATATTTGATGTTTGTATTTTTATGCTTGAAACGATTGATTTTAGTGATCAGTACTTGTTACCTTCATTTGTCCCTTGGTTAAATGGTAAATGGTCACATTTGTATTTGTATTTGCGCTTTTCCAACTTCAAGGCCATCCACACACACACTCATACATCAGTGTACACAGACATTGGGGGCGAGGTGGGCTAAGTGTCTTGCCCAAGGACACAACGACAGCATTCATCTGTGGGAGCTGGATTCGCACCGCCAACCTTCGGATCAGTGGACAAACACTCAACTCAACTGAGCTACTGTCAGAAAAAATATGCTCTGTTGAATTTGAGTTTCACTATATCAGGAAAACCTGCTAGTCTGAAACAAATTATAACAGCCTTATGACTGTAACCTTGATATTAAGAATATATTAAAAAACATTCTTCAGATCTCAAGACTCAATAGCCTTTCAATCTAAAATGAATTTTCGTTGAGCTCATGAATGAACGAACAGTTAATATTTCTGGCCTGTTCCTTGTTTTTACCTCGTCTTGAGTCGAGCCACCAGCAGCTGGGACAGGGTACTGCGGTGGGTCGTTCTGGGTCAAAGATAAAGGTTTGGCTCCTCTTCAAACTCTCCTGATTTAACTTTATTGATAGATCTCTCCCCTGTCTCTTCTGGCTTCGGTCCTGAAACAGCCCCAGTCTGCTGCACAGGTGTACATCTGCTTTAAACTCGAAAGCAGCGGCCGACCGTTCCTTATGAAAACAGCCTAAGTTCAAACTGGATAACATTGCAATGCCACTGGGATGAGTAAGGTTTGTGTTGGCTCAAAGTGGAGACAGTTATTGATGCGTTTTAATGTGATGTGTGAGGAGGACATGTTAAGACTATTTACTATTTCACCCAGCAGTGGCTATCTGGAAAAATACTTTCACTTAAATGTCATGCTAATAAACAGTTCTTTGGTACTGAGAAGTCCTGACAAATCCTTTGCTTTGTATTGTTTGAAAAGTGTGGCGGTTGGTGCAGGAAGATGGTAAAAATTACCTTTGCTCTAAGACAAATTTAGGTGGAAAAAAATGGGACGAAATAATGAATCAAGTATAAAAAAAAAAACTTGATGGGCTCCATAATATTGAACTGTTTTAATGACTAGAGGAATGGTTGCCCTTTTTCCTAATTTCTGATTTTATTTTGTTTTAAAATGTCTTTATCTTAGCTTTATGGCTTGATGTGAAATTTCTACTGGTTTTCATCTGATTTCATTGTCTTTAAGACCATAAAACAAAATCCTTTTTTGCTTTTCATCAACCCCCCTCCAATTTGCCAATTTCCGCTTCAACAGAATAAAAAAATTGATCTCTTTTAAAATTTGACTTCTATATTTGAGCTTGCTAAATCATAACCTCCAGTATATTCAAATGCCCTATAGTGCTGTCTGCAGACTCCCTTGATGCCTGGGTAACTGGAGCAGAAGAGATTCCCGCTCTGGAGTCTTGTCTTCACCGTCTCAGTTTAAATGTGTGTGAAAATGCTCCACAGAACCATGTCTATGCTCTGACCATGTGACTCCTCCCTCTCGTCCACTCCTCTGACTGGAAAACGGGAAACGCATTTGTCGGATAATTTGACCAGGAATATTTCACA
>KN486346.1:18020-57354 GCA_000787095.1 Periophthalmodon schlosseri | reverse complement strand
AAAGGCAATACCACATTTGTATATTGAACAAAACATTTAAGTTGTATTTTATTCTCTTGCTATTTTTATTATAGCTTTTAGAAACATGGTACAACTTGAAACTCATTTCACATGATAAATGATCCATCTGGTTTATCTTGTTTCATGGACCCAGTGGGAATTTTAGATTTGAGTTTTGATCCTCTGAGGCTCCTGTAGTTGGAGAAGCTTGAATAATTCTGGCCCATAAAAAGTAATAAAAGAAGAATAAAACTGGGTCAGTTGTGTACTATTACATCATTGTAAAACAGAATTTACATAGACTTTAAAACAATATTTAACTCAAGAGTACCTATTTAAGGGTAACTTTAACAGGTTAATTATGTTTTACTTGAATACAGATCGTCAAGACTCCCTTCATCTCTATCTCTAACTACTGCGACTCTGTAAAGATAAATGATCTAACATCAGCTATATATTGTTACATACCTCCAGTGGGAATTTTAAGTTTCAGTTTTGATCCTCTGGGGCTTCTGTAGTTGGAGAAGCCTGAATAATAGTAGGCCATTAGTTATGAATGGATGGAAAGTTGCTCCCCCATAATTTATCATTTCAACTAGTCAGGTCATAATTCAGAAATCAAAGTCTACCTATTGCAAATCACTATTCATTTTTATGTACATTTTATGTTTTTTTTTGTTTTGTTTATTTATAAAATTGTATGTGCACATGCAGAAATAATAATATAATAATAAAAAGGTGCAAGCTTTTACTTTGCATATAATTAAATGACATTTATACACCTATACTTTATAAAAAATAAATGTTCTTTACAGTATATGCAAGTTGAATTGTTACAGGGATGACATACCTTTTCATATTCTATTGACCTCTGGATCTCTATAGTGGTCCTATGTTATGACAGCTGGAATCGTATTGGCCCAACACATTTGCCACACGATAAAGCCATGTTAAACCCCTCCAGCTCTAATCCGCGTGGAGCGTTCAAGTGTGTATGAAATCGCGTGTCTCACTGTAAATAGGTTGAGTGGGAGGGGCTCAGCATACAGTAGTCCCCCTTCCCCCATTTTAAGTACACATAGTTAATTTATCGTGGTCTAATGCTGTGGTGGGCCTGTCCTGTATGTGGAATCTTTATAATGTACCCCTCCCTTTCTGACTCAGAGGTTGTCTCATTCTTTTGTCCCAGCAGCAAGTCTGTGTCTCTATATGGCCACGTGTTGTCAGACATATTGGATTTTAAGGTTGACTTGACACTACTGTACATAAGTGGGGGCACTCAAGAGTAATACAGGGCAAAGTACTTTTCTTAATCATAATTTCCCAAGAAAATGTACTTGTATACCATTTTGACCGATCGATAAATCCAACAAGTTTCCGATGTATAGTTTACTGTACATAAATCTTAACTGGAGAGCATTAAAACTGGTACTATTGCTAATAAATACAATTACTATTACTACATCTGCACTGCTACTAATACTGCTTACCTATAGGCTACTTTTACTTGCTTTCTGTCTCTCTTCCCGTAACACAATGTGGTCTGACGGTGTAAATAAAAGTTGAAGTGTAGAAGGCAAGGCAAGTTTATTTGTATAGCATAATTCGTACACAAAGTAATTCAAAGTGCGTTACAGAATACGAAAGACATTACAATCACAATACAAATAAATCAAAACATAAATAGTCATCATAAAAAAGTAGAAAATGCACTGAGCTGCTGCGTCGTCCTGTTAAATCTTTAAATGAGATGCACTCACACTGATCTCATCTGATCACATAGGAGTGCTACAGCTACATTATGCATTAGAGGCTTGTAAAGGCTGTTCACTGAGAGATGCTGGATTTTAAAGGTAAACTACATCAGTTGGGATACAAATAATTTTGAGTCTGGAGATGACTTTCCTGCTTGCCGCTCGTAAGATGCGTTAATGTTTTGTGATGTGTGAATTCATGCATTTATGTGTTATCATTTCAGTCCCTTCACTCTGTCACCTCTCACCCTATTCAGAACAAGACCGTGTTAAAGCAGTGTAGTTTGCAGTTTTTGTCCCTCTATTTTGCCGTACTCCTCTCGGCCTGTTGACCTCCATCCTGCACGCGTGATAAAATCTGACACTTTGTCTAACAGCTCCTCACTTGCACCGTCACGCTCCTCAAATCTGTTTTTTTTTTTTTTCTTTTTCAAACCATGTGAAATGAATGCAGTACGTGTCCATATGGTGCTGTCAGTCAGTATATTGTTCACTTGTAAAAATCACTGTCTAAACTGCTATTTTAACTAGAGAGGTGGTGTGCAGGTTATACAGGTATTGGATATCAGGTCTGATCCACAAAATATTATTAAATCTTGTAATTGTGACGCCAAGATATTTTAGTAACATTTACGACTGCTGTTGAACCTCTTATGTTTGCTTTAGCTGATTCAATGCTGTTATAGAGGTACAGAAAGAAATGTTATTATTAATTTCCACATTTTTATAATCTGTTAATTTTGTTTTAAGAATAGTCGCCAGGTTGGTGTTTGTTGGTATTCGTATCTGAACTGTAAAAAACTAGATTGGTGCATCCTTATATTTGTTTACGCCATGAAAATATTATGATAATTTGGTGAATCACTTGAATTCATATGGCTCACGCATATTGCAAAGTCACACTATATCTTAAGCAATTTGTGATGTCATGATATTTAGTGTTATGATTATTGGGAGAAACATCACGATTTTATACCATTCCTCTTATATGTGACCAGCTTTATGAACAGTCGGTAGTGTCTTGCTCAAAAGCACCATGGAAATGCCTTGGAGATACTTTATTCCCAAGTGAAAAGTTGAAATACACAAATAAGCTGCATAACCATGATTGTGAACCATAATCAAATTCACATATAATCTAGTTTAACTTTATGACCGCATGACCTCATTTTATGACCCATTTTTTCCTTCAGCACTTTTACACAGGGACTGCCTTGTCGTTGTTAAATTATTGTCACCCTTTACCCATTAAGCGTTCCAGCTGGTTAGACCTAAACACTTGTCCAATTTAGTCCCCAAATTGACCTACATTTTAGCCGCAGCCCTCGCACACTTCCTCAGGTTTCTGCAGCTGTCCTCTCGCCAAAGCAGAAGGCGCTCTTTTAGAACCTATTAGCGGCCAATTCCTCCCATAATCCTTTTCAGAAAGTACCCGGCAGTGTGGGGCAGGCCTGGCACATCATTGGGTAATTACGGGGTTAAATTATTATGTTGGAGGCAGAGGCCGGAAACTCATTCAGCACTGATGAGAACAGATGAGGATACGGTCAAAGCAGACGCCTGGAGCATTTATACATATGGTCAAAAGGCAGCTGCTGAAGTCTATTATTGCAGAGCATAATTGGCTTACAACTCATGGTGGCCAGTTTTATGATTAAGAATATTTTTTTCAAAGTAATTTTGGCTATTATATGACATAATATGACAAGTGGTTGCATGTTCTCAGTTGTGATATTATTGTTCCAACTTCTGAATGTACCATGTAACTTTTCAACTTTTCTGATGGAGAGTTCGTCAGCTGCTTGTCTCCGTAGAGCTTGTGACATGTGACATAGAAATGTTTAATGCCATGATGTGGAACATTCCAAACAAAGCAATACCGCAACTCCGCTATTTTCCTGTACCTGTATTGTTTAGCTTGTGTGTGTGAAGCAGTTTCAAGTCACATGACCAGCAAAACTCCCACCTGTTCTGAGGGACAGGTTCAAACATGGCCTACTCCAACTCCACAAGTTACTCACATAATCACTACCACAACACACATACATACAGTTATACACGCGTGTAGTGAGTCAGAGTTTCCCCGTTTGGTTTCACGTCACTAATAACAGCTCTGCAACATCTGGCCTCAGGGTTCTTGGCCTTCAGCACGTCCTCCTCTTCCACATTATTTCTATTGACAGCTATGACCTTGAATGAGACAGACGCACATGCTAGTCTCAGTCAGTTTATAGTGAGGGCAGGAGATAGTTTAAAATCCTATATTTTTGGTTTTATAAAAGTGTTAGTTGTTAATGGGCAAAAGTCCAAATGAGTCGGGGAACGGATACCTCCCTGTTTAGATCAAAGACTGTTTTTAAACGTTTTTTACACCATTTTGAGTCATTGACCAAAGATATTATAACTAACTTCACTAAAGTAACTGATTATTTATGGTGGAAGATTTTTCTGAGTTCTGTGGGCGCTGTGACTCAATTTACAAAGCATTTACCTAAACAAGAAGGTTTTCAGTTTGAGTCATGGTCTGGGCGCTATTCATGAGTTTCAGATTCCCGGTATATGCAACATTTTCAGGACTTTTTCCCATTCAAAAAATATAATACTTGTGGTAAATTGTTAACCGTTATGGTAACTGTCCTAATTTATCATTCTGAAATGCATGGATGTCTTCACTGCAAGACAGCCTCAATGCCTTAGCAAAGGTCTGTGCTTTCTGAAAATTTTTGTTTCTTGTATTATATCTTGGTTCACTGATATATCACCCTTCTTTGTTCAGCCTTTTAAACCCGTTGGCACTTACTCAACTCTGTACTCAACACTTAGAGCTACATGCCTCATTTCACCTTGCTAACAACATCGTCAGCTGAGCCCCCATAGACTGTAATGGTAATGTTACAGACTGGGGGCATCTGGTAGGAGAGGAGCTAATGAGCGCTGCTAGCCTCATATGGCACTGTGAGCATGCTAGCTATTACTGCAGAGGCCGCGCTTCCCATGAGCCTCTGGGGCCTGTTTCCTGTGTTATTCAGCCTGACAGGTGTTTCTCCAGCCACCTCCATAACCTCACAGCAAGGCTAAGCACTGCACCAGCTCTTCTGATGTGAGACCCCATAAGGCAAGGAATAAGAATGAAGTGAATGCAAATCTAGTAAAGGTTAGCCTAGTTAGCCTAAAAACATTAATCTAAAAATACAGGTAGATTCTTCATGTATTGGAAAACTTGCTGCATTTCAGGTGAAACTATAGGCATTTATTTTTTCATGGAGATAATGGTCAGGTAAAATAATTACTGTTAATATGCAGATTACGGCATAGTCAAAAAATCAATTATCAGAAGTGTTTACATTTAAAAATTCATTGACATTCTACTACACAACTGTTGTAAATCTACCCAGATACATGTACGAAGCCTAAAGGTCAAAAACTGTACAGATATTTATACATGCATAATATTTTGGACCTCATAGACTAGTACAGGCCAGTTGGTGAGACACTTAATTTAATTTATTATTGTATAGCCCCAAATTACAAAGTTACAGGTAAATGAGAGTACCCTAAAAAAGTATTATACCTTTGCTAAAATAGTTATGCATGCACTTACTTTCCCCAATCTTAAATTTATGGAAATTCCAATTTTCAAATTCCTTTTTCAAATTTTCCATCCAAGCATATGTTGTCTACTCTACAACCAAAATACAAGGATGCAGCTAGCTTTACCATACCCCCCAGGCAAAAGCAACTCGCACAAGGTATTGACTCATTGAAATATCATCTTGCAGTCCACATGTGTAAACCAATGTAACCCAAACAAACAAGGCCAAATTACGTTACCACACTGTCTGTACTGTAACTCTCTGACACACCACAGTGATTATAGCATCTCATAAACAACAATTATATGTCCGTTTTATAAGTATTTGGATTGTTAACAGGCATCAACAAGGAAAGGGGAATCCCAAAGAAAAGCATGGACGTTTTTTCTGACACACTGCTGACAACTTAATGAGCCAAACAATTAGGGACGCACGATATGGAAAAAAAAGTGATATTCAATACTCTGCTGTGTATTGTGATATTTTAATATTGATTTTGGCACAATTAGTACAGTTAATATGAGAAATATTTATATACGTAACTTAAAGCACCACCGTGTAACTTTTTAGCCAAAAGATAGACTAAGGACTTCCTTCTGCTTGTTTGCAAGGAAATGTTGTTCCTTTAGCTATAATATTCCAAAGCATGGCACAAAACTCTCAGTGGAGAATTTTCCGAATTATGATTTAACTTTGTTTCCATGAAGTCATGCAGGTGACGTGGCACTTCATAAAGTTTCAGTGTTGTTTTAAATAACAAGTCAAATGTGTCAGACAAAATACTTAACAGACTAAACCAAGACAAATTACATAATCTGCCTTTTTTTTTTTTTTTTTTTTTTACATTTTACTTAAAAAATCTTACATTTCTGTCAGATGGAGAACCTTTTTTGTTGTGATCTATTTAGTTTCTTGCAGTATTGTTTATATTATTCAGTTGTGCAATAATGATTTATTTATTTAGAACTGACACCATTTATGATACTTGATACTATGATTTAATGTGCTGCCTATGGTGGCATCACCTGCTTGTCTCCATGGAATGGACAACAGGTGGGGGAACCAGAAAAGTTACATAGTGCATCTTTAAAATGCCTGACAGGTCTTTTTAGGGAGGTTTTGTCAAAATGATCTATGACATGATAATGGTGGCAGCTTTTGCCATTTCTTTGATTAAAAAGCTTCTTCTGCTCGAGTCAAGATGGATTCATTGTGGTAAAAATCAATGCTGTGTTTCTATGGTTGTCAGTTGTTATCGATTGGCTGTACAGAATGTTGTAAAAGTGTAATATTGATGTGAGGGGGACCAGACTAACAGGTACTAAGAGCATGTCTAGACCAATGCACAATAAATGCAATGATACAGTTATAAACCTACACTGAAAGTCAAGATGTTCAATTTCACAATCAGCTTTTGAGAATAAGTGGTTCAGGATAACAAAAATATGCAATTACATGTTTGATTTTCTAAGGTTGGCAGTTAGATCCCGAGCACCCGCATATTGCCATTGTGTCCCTGGGAAAGGCACTTCACGCACCTTGCCTATGCATGAATGTGTTATCTGAGTGAGTGATTGGTGGTGTTTTTGACATTTTGAAGGCTCTACATAAAATCCAAGGCAAAATTATGCTCATACTATTGTATTTGTGCATGGTTCATATGACTCTTTTACAGTTGAAATCCAGTGTATCGATCTTCATAACTGGCATAAATAGTTCAGCAATAATATTAATAATTAACACATTTATAGTACTGCTTTTTTCGACATTCAAAGAGCCTTTAAAATATAAGAGTATTAACAAAGCACTGGGCTATCTGGAACTATATCTAGAAGAATATAAAATTAAGTTAAATTTTAAAAATCCTCAAATTTCATTCACCTCAATCATATTAAATTGTAGTTGAAGCTTTGTACAATAATGTAATTTTCCGTTTACAATAATTGAATTAGTACGTTGATCTTTGTCATGATCTTATTGTCTGGTTGATGGTAATCTAAATATGCTCAGTGCTCATTTCCCCTTTTATAGACGTGACAGCCTATCTTGATCTCAGAGCGGCCGTTTTACCAGCGGGTCAGTGAAGTGTCCATTAAAAGCCTGTAAAAGCCGTGTAGAGGCATGTCCCTGTGATGGATGTGGTGAGGCCTGATGCTCCCTGCAGCTTTTGCCTCTGTCTCTGTCCTTTAGACCAGACACATGCAGCCACTTAACTCTCTTCCACTGCTCTCACTCTCTTGCTCGCTCTCCCTTGCTCTCCCTCGCTTGCTCTTTCTCTCTTGCTCTCTATATCTCTGTCCGTGTCTCTCTCTCCTTCTCTTCTCCCTTTGTCTTTCTTTCTTTCATTCTCTTTTGTCTCTGTTTCTATCTCTCCATCTCTCTTCCTCTTTCTCCTTTCTCTTTCATTCTCACTTTGTCTCTCTCCCTTTCTCTCTCCATCTCCCTCACACTCTCCTTCTTTTTCTCCCTTTCTTTCTCTCGCCAGAATTCTCACTCGCTCTCTTTCTCGCTCTCTCTCTCTCTATCGCCCTCTCTCTCCTTCTTCCTCTTTCTCCCTTTCTTTCTTTCATTCTCACTCTCTTGTCTTTCTCTCAATTTTTCGATCTCTCTCTCCATGTCTCTTCCTCTTTCTCCCGTTCTCTCCCTTTCTCTCTTTCTTTCATTCTCTCTCTCTCTCTCTCTCTGTCTCTCTATCTCTCTATCTCTCCATCTCTTCTTCTTCCTCCCTCACTTCGTCCCTCTCCCTCTCTTTCTCCTTTTCTCTTTATTTTTCTCTCTCCGTCCCTCCTGCACTTATAGAGCAGAGTGTCCTCCACAAAAGAACTGCAGGGGACAAACTAAAAGCTACTCAGATGAGTGACTGTGGTTGAAATGATAATACTGCCCTTTTTGTTCATGGCTGATATTACTTCAATTGGACATAGCAAGTCAAACATCCAAGCCAAGGTAGAGTAGGTTCAGCAACTCGACAATATTGTATGATCTTTTAAAAACGTTTCAGCTCTATAATCTGTGGAGAGCTAAATAACAGAATAGTGTGCGCAAAAAACAAAGAACTAACAAAGAAATGTAATTGGTTCCGTATAACAATATATTAGAGGTTTTGTACTGACAACAAAAAATGTAAAAAAAAAAACAAAACAAAAAAACAAACAAAAAGCAAAACAACAACATTGAGGTGATGAGATTGTAGCATATTTGGATAGTGAAAATAAGTCATGTTAAAATGCCCCCTCTCTCTCTCTTGTTCAGGGCTGGAGAGCGGAGGTGTGACCCTGAAGGAGCCTGCTTCAGAGGGAGAGATCGAGAGCTCAGTCCCAGTCACTCTGCGCTGCCACATTGACGGACATCCTCGGTAAGTCTTCTCACTGAGGGTGGGTCATGTCAACAAAAATGTACAGGGTGTCCATAAAGTCTTTACAATAAAAAAATATATATTACAAAGGCAATTGGTAAGATGTCTTATTCAGACGTGTTCTATTGCACTCGGTGGTTTCCAAAGTTTTAACCTCGTTTAATACACCGCTATATGTGCACCATTCACAGGAAGTACATCAAGACGGTCATCGATTTCTTGCCATGTTCGCTGTAGCATAGCCTCATCATTGGCAGCAGTCGCATCTATTATCTTTTGATCTCTTCCATACTTTGTTCTGTAGTTTCTTTGAGTCTGTGTATCTGATTTGGTCTCAGTAAACCATGATACACATTGTGCCTTCTCTTGAGGAGTAACCATTTCTTAGGGGTTCATTCAAAAGGACGGCTCTTTAATCAACTGGATGCCTGAAAAACAAAAATGCAATGCTATTAAAAACTTGTATAACCACTGAGTACAATAGAACAAATCTAATTAATATCTTATCAATTGCCTTTGTAATTCAATTTTTAAATTGTAAAGAGACTTTATGGACACCCTGTATGTGCTGATTTGTATTATCCCAATCTCAATAAACAGATGATATTTAAATATCCATCATGTGCTAAAACTGAATCATTTTGTCCCTCATATTGAGCAGTCAGAATCAAAATCAGATGTATTTTTTCTTATTAAAACAGGAATATAGGGAAGATAAACTTTTAATCAGTGCCATTTAACAAAATGTATGTTTTTTTTAATTGTTGGTTAATATCATATTAATAAACAGTGCCTATCTTGGAGTTCCTGAATTGCCCATATGTGAAGACGGTGTAGAAATATCACCTTCTGCTTTACACTATATTTGGCATCTTCACAAACAGCACTTGCAAATGTATCTTGTTGACAGTGTATTGCTTACTACTACCCTCTTCTCCTCACTTCACCCTCAAGTTCAAAGGTCACACATCTGAAGAGTCCATGAAAACCTACTCCAGTATTTGTGTTGGCCTCTCCCATGCTCCAGTGGCCCTCTTCTGTCCATTCATCTTCTCTTACGGTCGCCTATATCCCCTTCTCTTTCTCTATACTTCATCAATCATGTCTGATTCATTTTCTCTCTCTCTCTACATTTCTCTCTCTTTCTGTACCTCTCTCTACCTCTGTCTCTCTCTCCTCTCTACCTCTGTTTGTCTCTCTCCTCTCTCCCGCTGTCTCTCTCACTCTCTCTACCTCTGTCTGTTTGTTTCTGTCTCTCTCTCTCTCTCTACCTTTGTCTCTGCTCTCTTCCTCTCTCTCTACCTCTGTCTCTCTCTACCACTTTCTGTGTGTGTGTCTGTCTCTCTCTCCACCTCTCTCTACCTCTCTTTCTCTACCTCTTTCTCTACTTCATCAATCAGGCCTGAATCCACCTCTCTCACGCCTCTCCCTCTCTCTTTTAGACCCACGTGTCACTGGTTCAAAAATGGGGTGAAGCTGACGGAGAAGACCCATCAGATCAACAACAAGGAGCGCACCCTGAGCCTGAAGAGTGCGTCTGTGGAGGATAATGGAGTGTACTACTGCTGTGCCAAGAACGCAGCCGGACACGTGTGCAGCAACAGCAACTTCACTCTGCATATCATAGGTGGGCATCTGAACTGACTGAGGGGGTTTAAGTAGGGCTTTCAAAAAGAATATTATAGTCATTTCCACTCACCATTTACTCACCTGAAGTTGTATTTGGAGTGAATCGTGCATGTTTGAACAATCTTTAATCACAATCCATGTTTTCACCACCACTACGGCCACCGCTCTGTACTTACTTTGTTCTTCAATTTTCTTAATTGGAGATACGCATAGGATTCGGCGGCGTCACGTAGTGATTTTGACCCAAATTTTTAAAAAACCCACTACTCGCCAGTGTGATCTGCAGCTATCCATAGGAGGTGCTGACTCTTTGTTGTGATGATGTTTATGGCAACGTACGGCTCCCATTGGGCACCGCAGTTTTCTATGGAGGAGGGTCTTTGTTGTGATGATGTTTATGGCAACGTACGGCTCCCATTGGGCACCGCAGTTTTCTAACATGGAAGTGGGCAGATTTGTTTCTTTTATTAAGTCATTTTAGATGAATATTGTGATTTAAAATGTACAAATTGTAACATAATGATCTACGGGTGTCAGAGATTATAACTATAGAGCAGACGCAAACACAATAAGTCTTCTTTAAAACTTTTTGAAATTTGGGTGAAGAGTGGGGAGGGACATTCAGAATCCAGGAATTTAACTTTAACAGCCCATGCAGCCCTGGCTATGTCTGGATATGGCAATGGTCCTAATTTTACATTACTTGAAACTTGCTGATAATTGACAAAAACACTAGTGTTTACTTTAGCCATATGATTAATACTATTCAGATCACTATTTGGCATCCTCTGTACTTGAATTTTTTACATATTTGTCACATATTTGCTGCTGTAAGACACCAAATTCTCTCGTTTCTCTGTATTATTATTAGGACCTGATATCCTAAGTAATCAGTTTTTTATTTTACTGCACTATTCAATGGAGGATACGTGAAATCCATTGGTTATATTTTTCACTTAGCTGCTTGAAGAGACCTGTCTTGTTAAATTGATGGTAAATTACCTCAAATCCATCAGAATATTTCCACTCTGCACAGGTAAATTGCAAGCGTTGGAAAACCATTAGCTGAGAGAGAGCGGTAAGATGAGGAAGAGGAATTTTTTATGTGATTACCGAGAGCATGTTTTGCACCTCTTTCCTCTGCACCCACACACATATTAAACTGTATATCCACATTCAATCTCTCTATATTATTCATGGCTCAGGAAAAATGTAAAAACAAAGGCAATAGATTTCTGAGCAACCATCATCCCAGGCCAGCGTTAAATACCTTTTCACACCTCTTTAGACTTTATGAGCTCACAGACCATTGGGCAAGGCAAGGTGAGGTGTAAAGTTACCCAACAACAGCTGGCAGATACAAAAGCCATAAAATCAGATTAGTTCCAATATACAGCACAATTAGAAACTGTTTGTCAATTAAAACATAATTACCATCTTTTTCGCAGTTAATTTTGGTAATGATTTAACACTTTAATTAAAGGGCCCATATTACGTTATTTTCTGATCTATGTTATTATGTTTTCTCATCAAAAACATACCTGGAGCTGTGTTTTGCTTCATTCACACATGTTTAACACACAAACCCTGCATATTTGGGCTGAGTTCTTCTATCAAACTGAACACTCTGCTCCACCTTTTGATGTCTCTTGGTAATACAGGAAGTGCTCCACTGTGTTTTTAAACTCCACACACCTTCACTAGAATCATTTGGATAATTTCAGCCCCAGGATTGCCGAGCTCTACTAAATAAAAGGTAAAAGGTAACGGTTAACTTAAAAACTACCACTTTATGACATCACAAGGTGGAACAGAGCATTTTGAGCTTTGGAGATGTAGACAGACTAATAATAAAGGGTTACTCAAACATGTGTGAATGAAACAAAACACAAGTCCAGATATATTTTTGAGGAGGATACAACATTCTAACATGGCTTAAAGCTCACAAGAATCCATTTTGTGTAATACAAAATACAAAAAAAACCTTTAAGTAGTTACTGAGCTTGAATAATTCTTAATAAACTATTTGTTCATTATGAGTTACATCATTATTTATGCTTTATTCAGGCTAATTAAGGTATAGTTATTATAAAGTGGTACCTTTAAGATATTTGGAAATTACAATGAAAACGCACGTTCAGTATGTTGTGTATAGATAAAGCCACTAAAATGTTCACCCTTGCCAATTTTAATTAAAATATAAATTACATTGTGATCAATAAATTCAGATAGCCTATAATGTGTTTTTGTATTTTGATTATTAGTTATCTGGCAATGTAATAAAAATTCTAGTAAAAACTCTGAAAATGAATTCTGAATCCTAGCCATTGTCAGACAGATTTCTCTTTAGTGCAGCCACCTGCCTGTGTAACCTGAGCCACACTTTAGTTCAATTAGTCACACACAGACTAAGAGACGTGCATATCTTAGCACCTGCGCAGGAAGAAAGCCTTACACTGGAGTTTTAAGTTACCAAATTGCCACCTTCTATTATGTTTTTGACGCCTGTACCTTAGGGACAAGCAGACTGGTTTTCATTGTGCAATGTCTAGACTTCCTGGGACGTCCCAGTCCCACAATCTCTCCACTTTCTTTAAAGCTCCAAACCTGATATATTTTTTTTTTTTTTACCTCAATCTCATTTGTTTTAAGTTGAGATTAGATTTTTTGTGGTCCAAAATAATTTTTTTCTAGCATCTTAATTACTCGCTACAAATTTATAAACGCTCTTCAGAACTTTCAGAGACCAGAGTGGAGTTTGCTCTGACAATAGAGCTAACAATAACTAGCATACTTCCTGGTTCTTGGACAATAAAATGCAGTATAATTAGATGCAGACAGCCCATAGTGATCTCATTTAGTCCTAAGAGCTGCTTTAAAGGCCCCGTATACCTGACACTTCTTTTAATTCAGGAAATATTGTTTACACAGTTGTTTTTCTGTTGTGGCTCCACATTAGTGAGAGATGAGACTGAAACAGTGGAGCTAACTGTTCCTTACTCATGGGTCAAGATTTGGCCTAGTGGCTGGATTACTTTATTTGATCCCCAAGGGACAATTCTCGCTTTGTGATCCAGACTTATCCAGACTTATTTATTTTCATCATAATATCAGTTTTTCTAAACATGTAGTGGGTGCTTATAAAAATAGCTGTCTTAGTGTATTGTATTCTGGGTGCCAGCAGAGCCCTGTTTTTGGCAGGTCAGGTTACAGTATTCCAGGACTTTGGCCCGACCTCCGCAGCAGGAGGTTGGCAGCAGAAAAGTGTCAGGAATGTGAATACAGGGATCAGATGGAGCAATTAATGTTTTATTGGGTGAAATGAGAGTCACTGGAACATAAAGGACATATAACGCAAAATATGAGAGATTTAACAACTGAACGAGTTATCTGTAAAAAGGATTGTTTTACCAAAATGTTGAACTGTCTGTGCCTTTAGTTTTACATTGTTATGCTATAGCAAAAGAACATTTAATTCTGCCAACTGGACATTTTTTGTAAACAAATATCTATGTTCGTGTCAGTGGAGTTGGCTCTCTTCCCTTCAGACAGATATAAGGCAGTCTCCCACCAGCACTTACCAGAACTGAAGAAACCACTTGGATGAGGGGTCAGACGTCTTCACTCTAAAACTTTTGTCCAGTTGACAGAAATGAATTCTCTTTTGCTATGGAACCTACCTGGACGGTTGAAGGTTTACACAGACATTGTCATGCTATAGTCTATCGATGGGTTTCAGAATGATGTCAAGTTAGTTTCCATAGAAATTATAACTTCAAAACTAAATATTGTGTCTTTTGAATGTTTAACTGTCCTCAAAATGGCACCATATAACTGGAAACTGAAACACATCACAACACTGTGCATTCACTTAGATTTCAATACTGATGTTTTGGGTCTAAGGCAGAAGCCACAATCTCATACGGTTTAGTTTAAGGAATTAACTTGGCATATTTGCATGTTTATATAGGCGGACTGATCTATCTGCTTATTATTTGTATCAGCTATTGGCCCACCACATGACTTAAAGAAATACTTTGGGACTACACTGCTACTCTGCTCTCTTGTACAGTGAATAGTGAAAATGGTCTGTGGATGTCTGAAAATCATATACTTATTTTATGCAGAATTAAGACATTTACTTTTTAAAGTAGCCATTATTATAGTTATAAAAATGATAGCACATATTGAACTCACATTTTCTGAGACATGTGCTTGTCTTAAAAGCAGCTGTTTGCACCTCCCCATAATAAATCCTTCAGAAAATATTGGGCCAGTCCTGTCTTGAGGTGCAGCTGGTCTTATTCACCAGATGTGTCCAAATATTGAACCATGAGACAGAGCCTTTATTGCAAAACCATATTTAGTAAAATGTTCTCATTTAACAAAATAAATAGAGCAGAATTTTTGCAAGTGGGTGAATTTTTTATGTTCTGAAACGCTGAGATGCTTGGGTTTACATACTCTATAGCTTTATTATTATTTTTTGACATACCAGATTACATAAGTTAAAATAATGATATAATAATAATAATTGTAATGATTAATAATTGTATTCCTCGTCCATACACTTTTGTCCCTATATACAGATGTATTGATTTGGATGTTTGCCTTTCACAGATAAGAGTGTCCCGCGGCCGGTGGTTGCCCCTGACGACCAGGTGGTGCTGAGGAATGAGGAGGCCATGTTGCACTGTCAGTTCACCGCCGTCCCGCCCCCAACACTGGAGTGGTACCACGAGGGCGAGCTCGTGGTCAACAAAACCAGGTACTGGTTTGCAAATACCACTTTACAAGGCTTTCACTGATTTAAAATGATATTAGCCATAACCACCTACTAGTTATATGACTTAAAATATTCAGAAATATAAAACTCTAAACAGAATAATTGTCTACAGTCATTACATTATAGAATGTGTACAATGTGTTACAGTTGCTTTTGGAGTATCCTATTTTTTCTGTAGCTTTATTGTTGCGTCACTTTACACTTCACAATATTGTACACTACAGCTTCTACATTAAAGATAAACTATACTACTGTAGTGTTCTGGTGTAAGGAAACACAGCAAATTTCTTCTGGTTGTTTATTTCCTGAACACAGGGGCTACTGTAGGCTGTAACCCACGTCAAAAAAAAAGCAAAACAACAACAGTCTCAACTCAACAGAGCCAGTCTCCAAAACAGGCCAGTAACTGACAAATAGAACCTTGTAGAAACGTGTCGGCATAGCAACAAGTGTCGTATACAAAGCAGTTACATTAACAACAACACATAAACGGTTACAAGAATAACAAAAGGTGTCAACTCTGAACTAAACACAAAATATCAGATAATTATGGTACTTCACTTGTAGGACATAGTTTGCATAGGTCAACAAATGTCTTTAAATCCAGCTTTGCTCAGTGCTTGGTTAAATTCTCAGTGCAACTTCCTATTAACGTGATAAACATATATACATACTTTAAACCAGTATCTTCTTATATAATATGCATTTTTTCTGTTTTATATCCTTACACTCTTAGAACTGGCTGTTACGTTGTCCCGTGTTATTGCAGCTTAACCCTGAGATGAATTGTCCATAACTATTATAGAAATCTATTACAACAGTAGAATGCTGTGTAGCTTGCGTATACATTCTACTGTACATCATTTGAACACTTTTACTCCCCATCTCCACCAAAGACTGAAGCAGCGAGTTGGAAAGTTGCTTGGGGCTACAATCAGGCTCCCAGCATGCCCCCATAAACACAAACACAACATAATAACCAGTTTTATACATGGAGCAGTTATTCCCTTAGGCCCTCCTTTTTCTACCACATAATCTCGATGGTAGAGGGGTTAAAGTGATTACTGTGCGCCCTGAAAAGACCTCATATTGGGAGCTAGTCACTTGTGTAATGAGCGTGTCAGAAACGATTGAGTAACCTAAGCTTTGGTGACGCTGCATTTCTCAACTGCTTGTATACATGAAGAATTAAGCCTTTATTTCACTTAGTCCTGGCCTTTTTATGAGGTTGCATTCAGTGGGATATGGGCCACACAAAAATGTATGCTAACTAAACTAAGGACTAAGCATAGATCAGACCCGGACCAAATCAACTGGACTAAAAGCAAAACCAACCTGGACAAATGTGAATGTAGCTCCCACATTTTAATGCAAATGTTACATTTTTATTGTTGTTTGAAATGTGTAAGTTTTGGTGGCTTAATATCTCTTAATACATGCCCTGTATATTTGTTTGTGGTAATGGTTTTAAACAACAAGTATTCATTTTTAAATAATAATATATTTGGTGACTCACGCAAGAAGCTTTACATTGCAGTGTTTTGTATGCAGTAATAATGTGTATCCACATCTGCCCCAAGGTTGAGTGAGAGACACTTGGCTGCAAATCTATTACGTTCCTTGTTCATATACAGGCCAAAGTGTCTAGCTTAAGGACACCATGTAGTTCTTTATCATTGGAATTAGTGCCACTCAGCCCAATATTTTCATTAAGAAATTATATCTTAAATTTGTGGAAATGATTTTGGGGTACACAGAATGACTCGTATAGGATTCAGTTTATCAACTTATGCTGTAATGTCAAGGGAATGTCTTTAGTAAGGGATTTCTGGAGCCCACCACTTGGGAAGTCTAAATATTTAATGTAGATAATATTGTGCATGTGTGAAACTGAGCTCAAGGCAGTTTTGGCAGACTGAGATATCCCACTGTGGGGTAAACCAACAAACTCCAGCACAGTGTTTGTGGCTGGAATTTCAAAACCTCTCCAGCAAAGCACAATGGTTAATCTAGGTTTGTGCTTAAAGCCACAGTATGTAACTTTTTAGCCAGAAACAGAATGTTTTCTATAATCTTCCACAGTATGACATAGAACTTGATTTTAAGTTTCTTTTTCTATGGAATCATGCAGGTGACGTTTCACCTCCAGAGAGTTACATACTTTAAACAAAAAACATTGATTCAAATGATCAAATTGAAGTAAGAAAGTTGAAAAATTTTCTTTAGTGCATAACCCTAACTGTACTAGTGTTGCCATTATTACTACAAGAAATATACTTCACACACATCTCCCTTTTAGAATAAAGTTCTGTTTTAGAAAATACACCCAAACCAAGCCTGATATGAGGGGAATTACTGGTAACTTGTCTGTTGCCGACATTGTATTATTAATGCATTATTACGGCATTATTTTTGCATATTGATGAATTAACCTGGTTAAGTAAAGGCTAATAAATAATAGGTCAGGCTAGTAATTCTGTTGTAATTCTGTTATATTTGTAGTAGTAATTTTAATAGTTGTAGTAATTTTGTATAGTATAGTATAGTACTACATAGACATCTCCTGCTTCATCTCTATACACTTCATTTATTTCTATTTTGGAATCTTGACTCAAATATCACCTTCATGAGAAGTCCCACTGTGCTGCCAAACTGCCATTCCTATTTTAAGGAACTACTATTTGAATTAGAATAGACTGCTATATTTTATTTCATTATCCCATGCATTTATATTTTTTTCTTTAATTTTTTGATGGTGTATCTACTCATGTATTCCCGTTGTTTTAGGTCAACTCTGTATAATTATTCCAGTCCCCTCCTGGCTCACATTCCCCCGCAGGCTGCCAGAGGCCAAGTGGGGTAGCAAGCACAATGAGATATTTCTTTTTTCCCTCTCAGTATCCTGCATTTGTGAATGAGATTTTTGGAGTTGTGTGATATTAAAACATAAATTATTTATTGAATGTTAATACAGCAATTACTTTGAAAATTGAGTTGCCTCTAAGGTGTAATAAAAGGCTTTGTATTGCGTCAGGTTCAGGAATTGTTTTGTCTGTTCCTAAAAGAGGTGGAAATAGATTTTTTTTTTTTTTTTCCTGGCATATTTGAAAGATAAATGTGCCAAACATTGGTTGTAAAATTCTAATTCAGAATTCAAAGCTAACATCCTACCTTAAGTAAACAGCTAAAGATTACTGCATTCACTTACAGAGAATAAGGTGTTGTAACTTGTACTTGGATGATTTGTATTTTGAACTTTTATAAGCTTGATAAGTGATAAGTGACAACTGACAACCAAGTGTACATTCAGAAACCTAAATGCTTTTATGTAACAACTGTAAAAGTGTTTTGCTTGATTTTGTAGGGTGACATGTTGTACAGATTTGTTGACGATGTGACCTGATTGCTCCCGTTAACACACAGAATTTGTTTATGTTGTGGTTTCCCTGAGGCACAATTATAACTGAATGCTCTCATTGTTTGTATGCTGTGTACTGTACCTCATATGGTTTTCTAAACAAAGCAAAGTTATAATTATTTCCACATGTGATGGTCTGTAATGGGGTTGGTGCAATTTTTTTTTTTTTCTTCCCCCCAATACCGATATCCAGTATTTGCCAGTGCCAGTACATAGCTTTTAAAATCCTCATCAAGGCCCACAAATTTATCTTAAACTAAACTAAAGATCACAAATTCACTTTTCACTTTTGTAAGTGTAGTAACATAATTTATCTGAGGGAAAACATTGCTTTTCTGTTTCTATTTTTACTCTGACATTGCCCAATACAGATATATCCCCCATCGTTACGCTATAATATTTTACATGTGCTGGTGTATTAAAATTTCTTTTTTTCTCTCATTTAGAGTCATCCTTTTGTCCAATGGCAGCCTGTGGATCACTCAGGTCAAACCCAGAAACACAGGGATCTACAAATGTGTGGGTCGAGGGCTCACGGGGTCACAGGTCACGCTGGAGGCATCGCTGCAAATTGCTGGTACGGACACTTATTTATCCTAGTTTTGAATGTTACAGGGATGGAATTTTTAACTATTTTAATTACTATTCATGATAAGGACTCTTACTGTTCACTTTTGTCACATTACAATTACAATTCTTTAGTGTAATATATTGACAGAGCTATACTTTCTCATTTAGTCACTAAATTCGATGGGCCTTTAAATGGAAAAAGGTGATATAATGGTAGTGTCAACATTTCATTCAACGTTTTTATTGAGTGTAGATTGAATTAGTGAAGCAAAAAACATTAAACACAAAGGTAAGTAATGGTTAGTTAGTCTTAAAAGAATGAATGAATTTGTATGAAGTAAAGTGTCCCATCCTCCTTCTATTTCAAGTACCATAGTTGTAGCTTTTCTGTTGTTTTGCTGGTGAATCCTGTATCCTACACACCTGTGATTGTGTAAGGCGATACCGTGATGCCATTACATATTTACCCATCATCCTCTGCTCTCCTCATGCCTTTCACTTAGAGCCAGTTCTGCTCCGGGATAATCACATTCTCCTATTGACATCCGGCCAGCTGTGCCCACTACACAGCTCCACTATAGCGCAGCATGGATGCATTTTCCTGCCACTCCTTATCAATATTTCCTCGTAAAGTCCAGCTGTTTGCCAGAGCACATCTTGTTTACCTCGTCATGTTTCCTGTGCAGGCAAATAACAACTGGTAGGAGGCGAAAACACAGGGAAAGGCCCAATAAGCCGCACTATAGGGACTGCAGGTAGGCAGGGAGTCAAACGTTTATTGTAAAGATGGCATTTCAATAAGATTATATGGTTAAATTGCATATCTAAACTTTCCTATTATTTATATAAACAGGAATTTGTCAAGTTACCGCCAGTGGTTGTCAAACTTCTCACAACAAGAATAGCCTAAGGAAGTGGATGGATTTCAAAGTGGCACCAGATCTAAGCCAGGTTTAGAACAGGATGTAACAAGATCTAAACTAAAGCTAAACCGGGACTAACCCAAAATGTAAATAAAATATACTCCACATTAAACACTGGAGGCTGTCAGCCACTGTGCATCTTCTGTGGTTAATGGTGGCATATCAGATAAATCAAAAGATACATTTAACCCACCTCCCACATTGTTGAATAAAGCTATTGTTGGAACATGCAATTTTGGGGTTGACAGTGGGTTAAGTGTTCGCCCACTGACATAAGTTTGAATGATGATGAGAATGACTTAAGATTAGTAACCACTTAATTAATACCCTAACTCTCAAGTAAGTAGTACAGAGCCTGAGTCAGTCTTTAAAAATAGTGCAGCCATTTTAAGTGTTACCAACTAAAGTAATATAATTGCATTTTGAATATTCCTTGTGAGTCCAGCAGCTTGCCTCTTCACAGTATAAAAATGCCACAGCTTTCACAGCACTGATTCATTTTTTTTCCCCACAAATGAAGGCCACCACTTGAGTTACTATGGTCTATACCAAAGCATCTTCTCATTTTACTAATCAGCCTTGCATTCTCAACCACAAGTGCACCCAGGTCAAATATTTCCAATAGGATTATCTCTGCAATTTCTATGTTAGTCTTAAACTTTCTATTCATTACAAACTGCCCCCTTCTTCCTCCCAGTGAAGCCCGGGATTATCAAGTGTATCTACAGTTTTAACCCAGTGAACCGTAGCTCTTTTTAAATACCTTAATACACTTAATCTGATGCTAATCCCTCTTGGCATTATAGGGGATTGACTTGAGTTTTTGGGGACAAATTTAACCAGTTACTGCTACATAGTTTCAACATGTTTATTAGATTAACAGTTTGAAGTGTGCTGTTATTTGTCATCTTAAATATAGGCACATGTGGTCAAGATTAACTCATTGAAGAATTATACGCATTTACAGTTAGTAGTTCAAAGTATTTAAAGGTACAGTAGGTTACATTCCAGTGGCTATAGGAGCTGCCGTGTTTGATCCACCTCACACGCGCTGTTAATGCCCACTCTAAATGAATAACCTCTATATATTTAACCTGTGTGTTACCCCAGGCCGCTGGAACTAATCTGGTATTCAGTATATATATATATATAGGCCATTCCTTAACAACTTATCTGGCCTAGGAAATGTCTATACGGTATATTGTAAGTAAAAGTTCAAATGCTAACAATAGTCCAACTGTAGTCCTGTGTGCATTATAAAAACCTGACTTCAAATTAAAAGCGCTTTGATTTAGCATATTTTATTATATCAGATGCCATTCTTTATCATTAAAGCATGACTACAGTAGAAAATGGGAGTGAAGTGTCTTTCTCAGAGGCAGTATGAGTGAGATTTGAACCGTCAACCCTTTTCGGTGAATAATTAACATACTGTTTAATTGTTCAGGTAAGGCAAGGCAAGTTTATTTGTATAGCACAATTCGTACACAAAGTAATTCAAAGTGCTTTACATAATAAGAAAGACTTTAAAATCACAATACAATAAAATTAAATTAAAAAATATATATATAATAAAACTACAAAAACACAACTAAGCCAAATTTTAGAGATTTTAGAGATTTTAGAGGAATAATCCAGATATTGATGCCAGTTATTTCATATTTTATAGATAAGACACCCTTTACTTTAGTCTGATCAGAAATGCCATAGCAAATTTAAATCTCATTTATATGGACCAGAAAATTGGTATAACAGGTAATAGCTCAAAGGCATTATATTCTGTAATGACTGTATTAAGGGTACCCCATGTAGCCACGTCGAGTGCAATATTAACCAATGTAAATTAATTATTATTCCACTGTAGTATATCAGATTAATGATTGCAGTATTTGAGAGTTCACTGGAGTTCAAGTCTATGAAGATTAAGATGTCTCACAAAGCAATGTTATATTTGCAGAATCACAGCTGGCCTGGACAAATGTCGACCAAATATTCACACGTGCACGCCCCTCGCCAAGGATTAACATAGAGGCCTGCCCAGTCTGTTCAAACCACAGAGCTAACCATTTTGCATTTGTGTATTAACTTGGCTGAAATGTGTTTGTTATAGTGTAGAAACTATACTTATTTTTTCTTGTTCCCAACACGAGAAAGTACTTTTTAAGTTCTTTACCTTTCTATATTGATTCATACAAGGATTATTATTATTATTGTTGGCCTTTACTCACAATAGCTTGACACTGCTGGCCTTTTCACTGTGGTCTCTTCTGTCTGTCCTGTTACAAATCTCATTACTTTCTTCAAACAAAATCGGAAATATCGCAAACAGAGCTGTAAATTTGAATTATACATGCTTTGTTTTTCTCATGAAAATTGAAAATCAGTCACGCTTCGGTGGCTTTGAAGATGAAATGAATGAAATCAATTTCTCTGTGTAAGTTTCCGCTTTATGCTTTTAGACGTGAACACAAGAATTGAGATTTCCCAAGCAACTCATGACAACAACTGGAGGGTCACTTGCTCCTCGTAAAAATTACATTGTTCCACAGTATGGTATTAAATGTATCTTTCTTCCATTCAATTAAGTGTTTTTTATTGCCAAGAAACATAATACTTAATACTTGGTGGAGTCATCTGGTTTCTCCATAGAGATTGGCAAGTTTTATCCTCTTTTGTGGCAACACAACAACATATCTGTGGATTAAAAGGTTTTGGACTTGTTCCTAATCATTGCTCATATACAGCATTTCATAATCTGTGAAATGTTTGAATTGACAGTGCATTATGTTAAATATTAAAAGGTGTGTATAGAAGTCCTCTAACTGTATTTGGCCTTTGCTCTTAACATTAAGGTCCCATTCATCCATAACTTCACTAATGCAATAATATAAAAGTTTTGTCAGTTGTGGATATAACCACCAACATTTGGGCCACATTTTATTTTTACTACAAAAGTTTCTCTGATATCCAGTATCTTTTACAGGGTAGTTCTAGTCCTGGAGGAGGCCCTAGTGGTACAGGTTTTAACTTCCCACCCACATGGTCTGTTAACCTTCTGACACTCTATCGTAGCTATTGTGCTCAAAAACACTAAAATGCTGCTTTCTTTGCCTCCGACAGAGATTGACGACATGGTTCCGCGGACATCCCAGGTCTTCACAGCAGACACACTGCAGAGGGTGCCCTGTCGTGCTCCTCGGGGCAGGCCTGAGCCAGAGGTGTGGTGGGAGAGGGGGGGTGAGCGGGTGCCCACCGAGGGGAGGGTGTACCAGGACGGTCTGGACCTGATCTTTAGTCCCACTGAGGCCGGGGACTCGGGGGTCTACACCTGTGTGGCTGAGAATAAAGCAGGACGACGGACACAAGAGGTTACCTTCACTGTGGCCAGTAAGTGACACTGTCTGGTTGGGTTTTAGCTATAAGTGAAATAGAAGCACCTTTGCCATATTTTGCCCATTCTAGCCTCCATCTCGATGTGACCTCATGTGATCTGTACAATAAAAGTTAGACACATGCATATACATTTTCTGGTTTAAAAAAACACTGATTAGATGTAACTTAGCATGTAACTATTATATTCTTTTTTTAAATAATTTTCTCCAATAATTCTTTTCTGCAGTGTTTTTTTCCCTAAGAAATAGCTCAGTTAACTACCTGAATACTGAATTACCCGATTGTTTAGTTCACTTACTTTTAGCTAAATGTATCTGAAATTAACCATTAATTCTTAATAAATTCTTCTGTAGCTGCCCCGGTGTGGGTGAGGCGGCCTCAGGACAGTCAGTTTGATGAGGGTAAACCCGGGTACCTGCACTGTCACGCTCAGGCCACTCCAGAGCCAGAGGTCGTGTGGCTCCGAAACAACCTGTTCATCTCTCAGGAGGTCAGATATACTCACACATGTTTGAAGTCATGACACTTTTATACTTTAGCTCAAATGTGACTGACTAAACAATGAAAAGTACCACATATTTCCACTTCTGAGATCATATTTTAAAGCTCATTCCAAGTTTTTGTCTGTCTATAATGTCTAAGAATTGCACTTTTATTTAAATTAGGTCATTTTTATGCCACCCCATAGAGATATCTGGCATTATCCAAATTCTTAATCTTTTGAAATTTGTCTGCCAAAGTATCAAATATTATGATGAAGCTCTAGGAAATCTACTATTCCAGCAACCTTTTTTTAACTTGATGGGAATTTCAAATGTATAATGGAAATTGCTTTGTAGGAGTATTTTTGGTATAGGACCTCAGGAAGAATAGCTGTCAATTTGGTGACGGCTAATGGGGATTAAAATAGATAAATGTTAAATGATTGCAATAAATCTTGGTTGTTGCTTCCTCCTCTCACTTTCCATGAAAATGTAATCATAGATTAACCTTGCACAGCAAGATGGATTCTCGAGATATTTGTGAGTTCACAAACTCACGAGAATCCATCTAGAAGGACTCCTGCTGTAAAGTTAATCAGGCGGGCCGACCAATGACAGAGCAGCATTGAGGTTTGTGCAGAAGCCAAAGGCAAGGTGCCCAAGCGAACCAAAACAATGGCGACGCCGGTAGATGTACTTCTGCTTTAGCGTCAATATAACTATTTTGTTTGTAAAAACATGCAGAAGGTTAGCACTTTGTGCATTTATAGACAGGGAAGATGTCTGTGCTTTTCTCTCAGTTGGATGTAACAAAAGTTAGCTTTTTCGGCTTGTTCCACTGTTATGACGCTTCAACCAATCAGATTCAAATAATCGTCAAAACATTCCGTGTTTTCCAAATGCTTTCAGAGATTCCTAGATTGCTAAATGTGTAGAATTCAATTCAGAGTGTTACACATATCAGTCTGGCGTGAGCCAGGTTAGTCATAGATGGCTCAAAATTGTAAGTTACAGCACTTAGCAATCCAAGTAAATGGTCCATCTTTGTTAAGTCAGTAGTTTACATGTAAATATTTTTTGTTTTGTTTGTTTTTCCAGGACACTCGTTTCAAGTTGTTTTCCAATGGCACCCTGAGGATCAACAGTGTGGAGGTGTACGATGGGCAGATGTACGGTTGTGAAGCGAAGACTGTGGGTGGGAGGCTGTCTGGGCAGGCACGAGTCACTGTACTGGGTAAGACTGAGTTTGTTTTTCTCAAAAAGCATCAGATAACATGTATGAAGTCTAAAATACTAAAGGAATAACCCAGACATTTAAAGAACAAAACGATCATCTGGATTTGGTTTTAAGTGGAAGACAGATTTATTAATTATTGACTCCAGGACTGAACCCGCATTGAACCCGCACTGAACCCGCACTGAACCCGCACTGAACCCGCACTGAACCCGCACTGAACCCGCACTGAACCCGCACTGAACCCGCACTGAACCCGCACTGAACCCGCACTGAACCCGCACTGAACCCGCACTGAACCCGCACTGAACCCGCACTGAACCCGCATTGAACCCGCATTGAACCCACACTGGTATTTTTAATTTTAGGACTACAGTACCTAACTTGGTCTAAATAAGAGCTATACCAGCAGTAAGTTTATTATTAAGCTGAGCACCAGTCACTGTTCAAATCTGTTTTACACTTTACTGGTGGAGAGTTGCAGTTGCAAGTTCTTACATAGTTAGTGTTATTGTGTTTATGTATTAAATATTGACAGCGCATATTACCAAAAACAGTAATTATGCCAATACCTGCACCACCATTTCAGAACCACCGTGGTAGACATATTTACTTGAAATCACTAAAAAAGATTGTAAATTCTTACACCAAACAAGCCCATAGTGAGTGCAAAGTGCATATTAGCTTTTCAGTGGGGAGTTATCGCAGAGATGAGAGATGCACATGTGGCCGTGCCTGTGGGCCTGTGTGGGCGTGAGTCTGCTTTTCCTAAAATAGGGCCTAGGAATCATCCAGGACACCCACAGAGGCGCAAATTTGATTTATGTACAGCAGCTTTGTAGAAATCTCAACACCGGAATATGTTATCTGTACAATGAACGCTTATCTGAAGAGGGATTTCTGACATGCCAAACTTGTGTCTGGACCGCTTTTGTTTATATGATCGTAAACCCTGATAGCGGGCCGTATTTTATTTGTCTCAACTTGATTTGTAATGTTTAGTATAGACTTTTGTTGTGTTATTAAATACACATTAAAATGCATTACTCTATAAAAAAGAGGGGCTATAGACGGACAAGGGACCTTTTGCAGTTCCAGTGACATTTTATTACAAAAATGCCTTATCAGGTCTAAAACAGGACAAAAAGGCATAATTTTAAAAAGGATAAACAAAGGTAGCCCTTGGACTAAACCAGGACTAAACACGGGCTTTATTGGGACTAAAGTAGGACTAACGGTTCCAAATTAGAACCAAGTCAAGTCTGATTATGGGCTCCAATTAATCAAAACTTGAACTTGGGCTATGAATAAATGTATGTGTTGCATTTACTTTTACTAGTATTTTTATATTTTTAATGTTTTTAATTTTTTTATATTGAACCTTATTTGTGCTGCACTTTGGAATCTGCGTGTTAAATGCGCCACATAAAAAAGTGGATTTGAAGAACTAATCCACTGTTTGAGCCTGGCCCTTGTGTCTAATGTGTTGTATTTGTGTTTCAGAGAAGTTGAAGTTTACCCCAACCCCTCAGCCTGTTCAGTGTCTGGAGCTGGACAAAGAGATGAGCATCACGTGTTCAGCCACAGGGAGAGAAAACCCCACCATCCGCTGGACCAAAGCAGGTCTGTACACAACTCCTGCACTCTGTATTGTGTTGGAATAGGAGGAAATAAATTGAGTTATTTCAGTTGAATTTACTGTTGTGATTGCTTCCACTTTGATTCAATTTTTGAGATTTCAGAGGTAACACGATTTGCTTTCAACTGCTAGATTGTGTCATTTGACTCATAATCCTCTAGTAATATATCTCATGTATTGTAGGAATTTATACAGGAGCGTAAATAAAACTAACAGCGTATTTTTGTACTACATTAAGTCTTTAAATCAGCAAGTTGTTTTATTATTAACTTCAGCTGTTGTGCCCAGTTGTTGAATAGCACCTGTCACTTGCACGCTCTTAACTCTAGAAGACCCTTTGAAGAGCCCGCATCTTTTGGAGCAAAAACTGAAGAATAAATATTTAGAGTCTAATAGTGTTCAATGTATTTTTTCTGAAAATGTAAGTGTATGTGCTTAAAATGTAACATGGTAAAAAAGTACTCCATTTAACATTTGTGACACAATTCTTCTTTGCTTACATTTGGTTTAATTTCCTACGGTCAATAAGTATACAAAGTACAAGAGCCTGATCATACTTTTACAAAGATGAGCTTGTTGAAACTTGTTCTGTCCAAAGCAGAAATGACTTAAATCAGATAAAGTGGAGTTGGAGGTTTCAGGTGGCACCCTCTGTCCTGTTCCTAATGATGACAAATTCTGTTTTTGTAAAAAGAGGTGCGGAAACATGCTCAGGGTGTGGGAAAGATTTATCATTTGTCTCAAACATCAACACTGTACCTTGACCTTTACTGCTACCCTGTTATCTATCTTCAAACCTTTGTATACATTGGAACATCATGGTATTAAAAAATGCATAAAGCCAAAACTATATAGCTTTTTCAGGATGTCAATTTCCAATGACTCAGCAAACTACCCGAATCTACTGAATTTTTAAAAATGTATCTGAAAGTACTTGAAAGTAATTTTTGATAGCCTGAAACAAATCCCTTATAATTGCACAGTTCAACGAAGACCTTAACAATCACTCAACCAGATAAGTTCCATAATCAGATTTTTAAAATAAGTCATGTATTTTTCGTAGGCTATGCCAGTGTAAATATTTAATTACATTTTTAGCTATTAGCAATGTGTATAAGCAGTGTTTCCCACAGGTTTATACTAAGACTATGGTCACACAAGGGATCCATATTTGAATCATTTTATTTAATACAATATTTTGGTGTATAAATGTCACTTATTCCCTCTACTGAACAAAAAAGCACTGATTACAGATTAAAAATGGTTACTTTTATATTTATGATGACGCGACAAGCATTAAGTATAATATTTTTTAGCTTTTTTTTTTTTTTGCTCATGCAGTTTTTAGACTATGGGGGGTGAAAATTAGCCTATGGGGGCACCATAGTCTCCTTTATTAATGGGAAACACTGGTATAAGCAGTTTAGTACATCTGTTTGTCTACTTGGCTGTTATAGCATTTATTGATTTTGAAATTATGATAATGTTGTAGATGGAGGAGAGCTGCCCCCTCACGTGGAACAGAAAAATGGGCAGCTTCATTTCACCAAAGTGAGCCGCAGCGACGCCGGAAACTACACATGCATCGCCTCAAACCGCCTGCAGGGGGAGATACGTGCTCTGGTGTCCCTCACTGTGGCAGGTAAGACCCAGACATCGCTATTACGAAAATTTCGTTAAAGGTCAACGCTTATAAAATTGCGTAGTCTTCAAGCTAATCTTGTAAACTATTATATTTGTCAAGTAAATTCTAATTATGCAATATAATGACATATTTTTCCAGACCTGAAATGTTTTAGAGATGGTCAGCCTACACATTTGAGATCCCCAATGAATCAAACCATTATAATTTATTTAAACATGAAGTTGTATTATTTGTTTTACTTGCTAAAGAAAAACTGTCTAAAATACCAAACCTGGGGTCCTTTTGTCAATTATTTTTAATTAGTATTACATTGAGAAGATATCAATATGTTCTTTATTGGCCAGTATTAATCCTCTTCACATGTCTGTATTCAGTGTATATCAGGTTCAAAGTGGAGCCGGATAACACCACTGTTTACCAGGGCCACACAGCCATCCTCCACTGTCAGGCTGCAGGAGATCCAGAGCCCTACATCCACTGGGTCGTCAAAGATAAACCTCTGGACATCTCCAAAAACAGAAGGTAAATCTCTATTCAACAAAAGTAATCTATTGCTTAAACATCTGTTTGAATTAATATTGCCAAATATAAATGGAAACTTAGCTCATGGTATTTAATAAAGCAAAAATACTTTTCCATTATCCATCGAGGGATTCTCTTGTTTAGACTTGTTGTTGACGTGTACAATCCAGGACTCATTGCATTGATCTGGCAAAGGCAAGATTGAGGACTATGACCAACTAGTCTATATTGAATCAAAATAAAAACATTATTGTTAACATATAATTTGGAATTTTTATATCTCTGCAAATGTAGAGCAAAGGAAAAACTACTTATTTAAGATTGAATTATTGTAAAACTTATAACCACTGTAACCTCAACTTCTAAATGACTCAAAAGCATACAATAAGTAGAAAATAAACTCCACAATGGAGCTGGAGGGATGATTGGATTTACATTTTGTTTTAAAAATAAAAAATCAGTTTAGGGTGCTCTTTAGCAATAGCATTTGAAATAACCTCAGTCCTCCACAACTCCTGTGCTAATATAAGTATCACATGCATTTCAGAACATACATAGAGAACCATCAATATACTAGGCTGAAATAAAATTTTGATTGGTTTGTTTTTGTTTAGATTTCAGAAGATGCCCAACGGCTCCCTGCTCATCACAGATGTGAGTGCGGAGGACACGGGGAGATACACCTGTGTGGCTGGAAACAGCTGCAATATCAAAGGCCGTGTAGCTCAGCTCTATGTCGTGGGTGAGTTTGAAAATGTTTTACAATGACCTCCTTCACCATTAGGAACAAAGCAGCACTCGCATGCTGTCAAATCAAGCGTTACTTAAGCTTGCAGAGGACCCAAGTGTTAATTATATTGCCCTAGCTTTTACCTGTCAGTTTGGACAGGTTAATGACTATTGAACATCAAAGACTGCAGCCCTGTCAGAGGAAGATGAGACTGGACTTTCATAAGGCTGCACTGTGGCTTCTAACTGTAATACTGTGAAGTGGGGGTGAAGAGTGGGGAGAGATGTTCAAATGGTCAGAACCAAGAATTAAATCCCCAGTAATAATAAATGTTTGCTTAGGGCTCGCTCTCTAGGTAATCTGATTCTGCCCACCCAATCATAAAATATGCATCTCCCTTTATAGTAGCCCACCCACACTTTTGCCACATACCCAAATAGAGCATGCCAAGTTAGTTTCCAGGAACAATGCTAGTGTTCTGCAGCATGACATTAAACGTTTCTATCTCCATGGAGACAAGGTGATGGCACCAGGCCAAGTGGAAAGGAGAACCGTACTTAGTAAAAAAATGCATGTTTTGGCATTGAAAAACACAAAGAATACAAGTTTTAATGTCATACTGTGTGCAACATTCCAGGCAAAGCATTAACATCCATGGAGAGCAGAAAAGTTGCACAGTGCACCTTTAAAGTAAATATAGGTTTTGCTATGGTATAGTTATAATTATGCATTACTGTCTTTCAATTTTATGTTAAAAATGTATATTGCTCATCATGACCTCTGTCTGTGTAATCCCTCAGTCGTCCAGGTTTGAGCCATAGTAAAGCCAGTAACTTTGGCTTTACCATCATGACCTATGTTTTTTCTGACAGACAAGCCAACAAACCACAGAGGGAGCGAAGATGAGAAGGCGCCTTATAAAATGATCCAGACTATTGGCCTGTCTGTGGGGGCCGCTGTAGCTTACATCATCATTGTCCTGGGACTCATGTTTTACTGCAAAAAGAGACGCAGCGCCAAAAGACTCCAGAAGGGCGGCGATGGAGAGGAGCCAGAGATGGAGTGCCTCAATGGTATGTTTATAGGTTGACAGGACTGAATGTGTCAGTAGTTCATATAGCAAGTTGATGGCTTGTGTAAGAAACGTTTGCATAGCTCTACTGCCATCTAGTGTGCAACTTGGGTACTGAACAGGAATGATTGTACTGGTGGGGATAAGGGCCAACCCTAGCTATTCATGGGTTTCATATTACTGTTATGTGTGACATTTTGAAGGTTTTTTTCCCATTCAAAAGATGTAAAATAAATAATTGGTATTTGCTACAGCAACAGTCCTTATTTTCCTCATTCTAACACCCATAAATAGACAGAATTATTGTCTACCCATTTGTACCTAATACCTACATTTTCAGTCACCCTGCCAAATTCAGCAGCCTAGAACCATGCCTGGGGGTAAGTTGAGTTTATAAATAATGTTAAAAAAATCTATATTTATACTTCTCAATCAAAACTTATGCCCATTAAATCATTTTATTTCACCCCAGTTTTGGAGAATTTAATTATTTATTTAGTCTTTTTTTAAACTATTTACCATCACATTTTTAAATCTGGTTGCCATTTCTTTTAATCTTTGTATAATCTAAGTAAACTGACCGAAAGTATGTGTATTGTGTGCAGGAGGGTCAGTGCAGCACAATGGGCACACCACAGCAGAGATCCAGGAGGAGGTAGCTCTGACAAACATGGGAACTCTGGCAACGACAGAGAAACGCCACAGTCACATCAACAACGACAAACTGCACTTCCCCCGAGCCAACCTGCAAACCATCACCACTTTAGGTATGAATACAGAAACATTGTCAATAATTTAATAAAGAAACAAGCAAAAAAATCCATTTCAAACATAACATTTATGCAAATTCAAGTACCATTTGTTTGTTATATTATGTGACCTGTATAAGTGCTGTCTACAGGTAATGTATATTTAGAGAATATTTAGAGAGTTGTTTAGAAACATTTAGTTGAAATCTGTGCATTTGACTCAGTGGACAGTTCACTCTCTGGGCTTCACAAAGCTGCTCACATACTTGTGAAATGGCAACGTGTGATAATGGTATTAAAGGGCCCATATTTGCCAATTTCTGAACTATGTTATAATGTTGGTTCCTCATCACAAACATACCCAGAGTTGTGTTTTGTTTCATTCACACATGTTTGACACACAAACCCTGCATATTTAGGCTGAGTTATTTTCTCAAACAGAAAACACTGTTCCACCTTGTGATGTCATGAGGTAATACAGGAAGTGCTCCACTGTGCTTTTAAACTCTATACACCTTCACTAGAATCATTTGAATAATTTCAGCCCTGGAATTGCCAATCTCCACTAAACTAAAGGTAAGGTAGGTAGCTGTTAATTTAAAAGCTACAGCTTCATGACATCACAAGGTGGTAAAGAGCCTTTTGACATTGGAGATGTAGACAGACTAATAAACCTGGATTACTTAAACATGTGTGAATGAAGTAAAACACAACTCCAGGTATGTTTTTAGGAGGTAACAACATTATTACCTGGCTAAAAGCTCCAGAGTCCATTTTGTAATATAGGCTCTTTAAGGAATTCACTGTTGCTAGGTCAGGGTGTTAAAAATGTGAATAATCGTAATACTAACATTTGATATTGTGCATCCCTATTTGCAGGTAAAGGTGAGTTTGGGGAGGTGCTTCTGTCTAAGGCCAAAGGCATCGTGGACGGTGAAGAGGAGACGGTGGTCCTGGTGAAGAGTCTTCAGAGCCGAGATGAGACGCTGCAGCAGGATTTCCGTCGAGAAGCGGAAATGTTTGGGAAACTCAGTCACCCAAACGTTGTCCGCCTCCTCGGGCTGTGCAAGGAGACAGAGCCACACTACATGATCCTGGAGTACTATGACCTGGTAATGGCATATTTACACTGCAGTAATTAAGGAAACTAATGTGTATTATCCCCTGTCAATAAACAATGTATGTGTACAATGTAAAGACATATTTACTATAAACAGACTAGATTTACTAGATTGGACTTAACTTCTGTTTTAGCTGCGATACAAAATCAAAAAGCCAAAAAAGTCAACAATTTGCAAATAACCTGCATTTTGCAAGCAACCTTATATTTTCAAATTTTGTACATTTTAACATCTAATTATGTTGTTTTATTAACTGTTTTGAATCAGAGGCAGTTGTATGGCCTACTTTAGTTTTGCAGTTTTTCAGCCTTAGAAAATGGGGATTGTATTATAATCATGAGCTAATTTGAAACGTTTTGTATTTTAGGGAGATCTCAAGCAGTTCCTCAGAATCTCAAAGAGCAAAGACGACAAGGTCAAAACACAACCCCTCAGCACCAAGACCAAAGTGAGTACACAGTCTCTGAGGCGTCTATGAGGCGTCTATGAGGCGTCTCTGAGGCGTCTATGAGGCGTCTATGAGGCGTCTCTGAGGCGTCTCCAAGTCTCAGCCAAACTCATCATAGTCTATACAAAGTAAGCTATTCTGAAACGAAAATGAATATGACAAATCTGTGCTGCTCTTCCTTTTTCCCCTTCTTTGGTAAAGGTTAATTCTGTCTTCAGTTTTAAACTATTAAATCACAGTTCTTTTTGTCAGACGGGAGAATTATGACTCCTTACTGTTCTTGAATGACCGCGTTGACATAGTGCACTGAAAGGTCTCCTCATTCATATTTTTCTTACTATTAGAGATCTTTTAGTGACATTAGTATGAAGAATTTTGTATTAAATATTGTAAAAGAAAATGTATATAAATTAAACTTCATGTGTGGGTGTGCGGTGGCAAATTCCGTTCCTTTGTATGTGTTTGCTCAGATACCAGAGCACAAGGTTTTTGCTCTGAGTAGGACAAAGATAAATTGCCTCTCAAGAAGTTAGCTCAAACTGCTAATTGCTAACAGCTCTTTCTGGTATGTGGTTGCCATGCCCACCACATTCATACTGCTGCTCAGCTTTTTTAGTGCCTGGCTTGGTCGTCATACTTTTTTTTTAATATAATCTCTTGCTTTTTTCCCCTCTCCACAGGTTTCCATCTGTGCCCAGGTGGCTCACGGCATGGAGCACCTGTCCAATCACCGCTTCGTGCACAAAGACCTGGCCACTCGAAACTGCCTCATCAACAGCCAGCGCCGCGTAAAGGTGTCTGCACTCAGCCTCAGCAAAGACGTCTACAACAGGTATATGCACTTCAAAATCAGAAAGTTTATTAATGACCAAACAACCATACACTAGTTTTAACTTTAGATTAACTAACATTGCTTCAATCAATGCCTTTAGTATCATAATGACACGTTCAGTAATATTTGCAGCCATACCACCTTGAGAACACCCAATATAGTCTGATCTCTGACGCTAAGCAGGGTTGGGGCTGGATGGGACACTGCCAGGAATACCAGGTGCCACAGTGGGGAAGCAGCAGCTCTAATGCATTCTGACATTTTACCCACATTGCCTAGCATGAATGTGGTGTGTGAGTGAGTGATTGGTAGTTGGAGAGCTAATTGCAGCCTTGCCTCAGTTAGCCTGCTTCAGGACAGCTGTGGATACTGAAGCATCTTACCTCAGAATGTGGAATTCATTTAAAGAGGGGGTATTGTATAGTATTGTATGGTATGCTTTTTTTTCTAACATGTTATAATGTTGTTCCCTCATCAAAAACATGCCTGAAGAGTTTTTAGACGTCATCCTTGCATGTTTTAGTATTTTAGCGATCTCTCCCGGGCCCTATTCGAACTCTCCTTAGGGTTGGCACTAAGATTCTGTGCAATGCTCTGCTCACAAGCCTACGTCATCCACGCTCCCACGCGACAATTCTCCATAAATGTACAAAAACATAATACAAAATTGTACACAGCAACTTGACAAACCTGATGCGATGTGCAGGAGTTTCATCAGCAGAATGCATGCTTGATTGTGTTGTATATAGCGCTCTGAAGGGTGAGTGACTTTTGCAGAGAGCAAACGGAGAGGAGACTCAGAGCATCAAAAACAAAAGTGAAACTTCTAAAACATATTAATGTTGTTTTTGGCCAATATAGAATTTTCAAAGCAGTAAAAGGTAACATGGTGATCTAACTATGTTGTGTTAGCAGTTAATACCTCATGGAAGTAAAATACCCCATCTTTAACAACTTTGAGCATCTGAAAGGCGCTATGTAGGACTAGTCATTATTACTGTGAATATTATTCCAAGTACCAAATTAGTATGAGCAGATTTGGGCACTATCTTGACCATTGCTTGGTCTCTGACCTGTAACTTTTCATTTGTAGATTTCTATTTTTTTGGGGGGTTTTTTGTTATTGTTTTTTACAAACAGATTCAGATTTTGCACACAGCTACTATTACAGCTAAAGTATAAATACAGTAAAAATACCAGTCACCTTAAATAACATGCTGAGATTGCCTGTGTTGTTTTGTAGCGAGTACTATCACTACAGGCAGGCGTGGATCCCCCTGAGATGGCTGCCCTCAGAGTCTGTGTTTGAGGATGATTTCTCCACTAAGTCGGACGTGTGGGCCTTCGGGGTGCTCATGTGGGAGGTGTTCAGTCTCGGGGAAATGCCACACGCCAAACTCAGCGATGATGAGGTGCTCGAAGGTCAGTATCAGGAGATGGAGCTTATTTTTTGTTTGAATCGTACTATAATCTTTAAACACTTTTTTATGCATTCAAGTCCATGTTGTACTGAGAGTTTTTATATTTTTCACAAGAAAATAACTCGACACTACAAATTACCAATTTTCTTCTGGGCTATGTATATGATGCATGATGCATTGAGCCTGCACTTGCACCCTACAATACTGTGTTATAGGTTTAGGAATAATTTTTGTCACACAAAGTTGTAATTCGTGTTGCAGTAAAGTAAAAAGCAAGTAGTTATGATTTGAATTTGTACCAGGTAGGTTTGTGCAATTAATCACATTTTTAAATCAAATTGAGATTGATTTAATTGGACAAATCCAACAATATTTGTTAGTAATAGAATGTGGTTTTGGGTTAAAGATTTGGAGAAACAAACTGGACAATTTTTGTGTTAAATGTTTCAGAATGAAAACCTGTCTTTTTCATGTTATTGTCATGTTTGGTTGGTTTCATTTTGAAAAAAAAAAATGAATCAAACATTGTGAACAATCCATATCAGCCTTGGATCTAGAGATTGCCCCCCATTGCAGCCATTTTAACTTTAGAGACAGAGGGGAGAGCATCAGTATAATCTAAATGTCTTTTTTTCCCTCTCTTTTTAGGTTTGAAGTCTGGAAAGCTGAAGCTGCCCGTCCCCGATGGCTGTCCGTCCAGAATCTACAAACTCATGTTACGCTGCTGGGCCCCGAGTCTCAAAGAGCGCCCCTCCTTCACCGACATCGTCCACACTTTGGGAGACATACCCTCCGACAGCAAAGTCTGATCTACCAACTCCTCTGCCCCCCCAAATATATATTAAAACAGACTTGATGCTGGATTATTATTACTCTACACATTTCAGGGAAGATGGTTGAGGAGATGACACTTTTTATATGCATTTCAATGGTGAGACTTTGCCTTAACCACAGCATGGATGACCCTATTTAAGACTGTGGTATTTCTGATCCTGCCTGCCTCCGTTACTTCGTCCCATAGACAATAATTTGCATTGTCGGACCCTCACAACCTCTGTGCCTACCCCTCAACACGCAAAAGACCTATGGCTATCAATGACCAGTTTTACCTGGTCTTAAGCCGATCAAATAAGGACATATTTACTCCTATTCAATGGAAAGGTGCTTTTAGTGACTTCAATGAAGCCCCATCGAATCAATCATGTTGGAGCATCTATTCATTTCACTGCATTCAAAATCTGCATCGTGGGACCAAGCATGTCTCTCCAAAGTTTTGATTTCTGTGCCACCAAATGTTACAAATGTAGGAGTGTAGGGGGTTGCTAAAAAGTGAGGTAATGTGTTGAATGTTACAGTATCTCATGAGGGACAAAAAAGATCATGTTTGTTCGTAGCCAAGAAAAAAGAGGCTGTGCCAGAATAGGCTTTGTATAATTTTGATGAGTGTGTTGTTGTATTAACTGAGGTGCTTTTAAGGCGCGAAATGTAAATGGATAAAAATGCCCTAAAATTCACAAACTTTTAAGCAGAGTCAAAAACCACTCCCACTGTCAGTTTGTAAAGCAAATATATTATTGCATCAGGTCACAGTCAGTATCTATTGTTTGTTTTTTAATTAAATGTGTGAAAAAAATCCAAGTAATTTTTAATTTGTTTGCAAACTTGTTTACCAAACTCACTATATGTGTGCTTTATCAAGATTGGGATTTAATAATGCAGATAAAATGTATATTTGGCATGAAAACATTTATACGTTTAAAAATCATGGACATATATAACATTACTACTTTTTCAGTAAAATAGATGACACTATGACATTGTGGTTAAGTTTAGTAAAAACAAAGCAAATTGTGAAACAAATTTGTCACATTATTGTTTAGATAAATTATGAAAAAAATATAAAACGTAAAAGTATTGTAGCAGAAGTGGTTTTGGACTCTTCAATTTTTGTCATAAATTGGCTGAAGCCTATCACTGCGTGTGTTAAACATACAATAATGTCTTCTCGAGTGGTCCAATCAGTTTTACTTTAGTCAATGAGGCAATGTGTACATATATACTATAGAAGCCATGCACTAATTTCACTTAAATATCCCTTTTTTATCACTATCACGTAGAAGGAATTGACAGGAACCTAAATATTTATGAATAAGGTTCTGTCTTTTTAGCTAATACAAATTCATGGTACTTCTGGGGCTGTATGCCATTTCTTTGAACCACCTCAATGTCCAATCATCAGTCCAACCAATATGTAAAAGTATAAAGGAGGTCAAAAGTGTCTCTGAAGTGCCTAGGAAATGAAGGATTTTCCCTTTTTTACGTGTATCTAATCGAATGCAATGGCCTTTTGTTTTTCAGCTTGTTTTTATACGTTGTTTTTAGTGTAATGTTTTTTGAGTTTTGTTTTTTTTTTTGTTTTTTGTTTTTTTACAAATGCTAGGCACTCACACCTAGACCTTTTTTTTTTTTTTTTTTTTTTTAATCCGCTTCAGCAAATGTTCACAGTAACCTGATATATTCAAAAGTATACATGCTGCTGTCAATAAAGGATCACAGTGTTTTTACAATGTGTGTCACTGGATAATTGAAATTACTTAAAAAATATACTGTATAATGGAACCTATCTCCTATCTCTCACATTAAACCAACTTTGTTATCTTTACTTCAGTATCTTCATAAATGTTCTCCTTGGTCTAGGGCATCCATATGTTCACTATCCCTTCTGTATGTCCAAACTTGTATTGACATGGCATAGTTATTTGATTTCTGATTCAGTTCAGGTAAATACAATGCCTTAAATGTCCTATATTATGCAAAATGGATTCTTGTGAGCTTTAAGCCATGTTATGTTGTTACCTCATCGCAAACATACCTTGTTGTGTTTTGTTTCATTCACACATGTTTGAGTAGCCCTTTATTATTAGTCTGTCTACATCTCCAAAGCTCAAACTGCTCTGTTCCATCTTGTAATGTAGCTGTAGTTTTCAAGTTAACAGCTACCTTTTACCTCTTGTGTAGTAGAAAGTGGCAATTCCTGGGCTGACATCATCCAAATGAATGTGTATGAAATTTAAAAACACAGTAGAGCACTTCCTGTATTACCACATGACATCACAAGGTGGGACAGAGTGTTTTTTTGTTTGAGAGAAGAACACAGCCTAAATATGTAGGGTTTGTGTGTTAAGCATGTGTGAATGAAACAAAACACAACTCTAGTATTTTTATGAGGAAATGGCATTATAATATAGACCCGAAAATAGCGTAATATGGGCCCTTTAACTTACTGCTCAAACAAGAATGAATTAGGACCATATACACTAAGGAACTAAGGAAAAGGCCCTCTATTTGAATTTCAATATCACAATGACAATATCTTTTCAACAGAATGTAATTTTTATCACTAAATATTTTAATTAATATTACCTTGTTGTCTCTACACTAATCGTGATATAAAGACTATAGGGATTAGAGAGTATTTATTTTTTTATATTTCTAGCATCAATATAACATATGGGTAATCTTTTTTTTTTTTTTTTTTTTCAATCTCTCTTCTCTAACCATATTTCCAAAACCTCAACCTCAAAAAGCATTTTAAACAAATTCTTATTCATATCCATCCTTGTTATTCCCAAAGAGAACATCAAAATTGGGCCAACGGCGGCTCATGTGGTTGAGTGGACCAGTATGTTGACAGTTTGATTCTAGCCCCAGCCAGTGCATACTGTTGTGTTGTGTCATCAGGGAAATAACTTCAAAGATTGTTGCAGATGAATGAAGTGAATGAATAGTGGTTTACTGTAGCGCTTTGAAAAACTTGTCAAGCTTGTAATGCACAGTATACAAGACATTATCTTCAGGTTACCTCTTTGGTTCAGCTATAGTGTCTCTTATTTCAATTCTGACCTGCTTTTGATGCTTTTTTCATCTACACCTTCAATGCAATCAAATGTTTTCACACTTAACAAATAACTTGAGACAAATGTATTGTACTTAAAAGTAGAACAGACTGAATGCTTGA
>KN486346.1:0-17971 GCA_000787095.1 Periophthalmodon schlosseri | reverse complement strand
TCAGCAAATGAATGCAAATTTATGCAATGGCCTGAAAGAACATCCTGGTATTTCAAAGATATTAAACAAAAACAAAATCTATAGTAAAACAATATAGTATAACTGCTTTCTCTTGATTTTATTATGTGTGATTCCGATGTCGTTTGTTCGGCTTCAATTTGTTCTTAAATACAGGGATCTAATCTAATGGAGGTAAACTCAAATTGCATTGAGGTAGCCTTCCACTAGAGGGCGCATTTGCTTTAGTTGTCTTGGGTACATTGGCTGAATAGTTATGATTTACTTGGCCAGAGCACATATTTCTATCAAACGTGTAGTGATATTGGCAACTCACCAGAGTACAATTTGATACAAAGCACTATATTTACTTTAGTCTGCATGGTGTGCCAACAAAGTCAGACATGTTTTCCCTTGCGTTGTTGTAAAAGTTTTGAAAATTCCCTATTGCCACACAGACCAAAACAGGGCACAGCATAACACATGCTTATAATGCCATTCATACAAGTGCAATAATTAGGCTATGTGTATTCATTTTAACCTGCAAGTAGTTAAATTGTGGGCTAATGTTTATTGAATAATTTCAACACAGCATGTAGCCTATACTTAAAATGTAGTGTGAATCAATCTGATGAATGTTTACATAGGATCTTTTTGTGGTTAAATGTAATGACTTGCAAATCTGTAACTTTGCAGCGGATATGACTCAAAATGATTGCAGACAAGTAAAAGCGCTATAAGTTACTATTGGTCAGGGACCATAGCAGCTTGGTTGAATAGTATGGTTTGGTTGGTGTTGGTAGCTTGTGGCTTCAAATAACTGCTAGCCTACATCAGTTGTCAAGCACCTTGCTATGTGCATTTTGCTTTGTCAGTAAGACATGTGGATATGTCTATTGCTTGTGTGGTCCATCTTATTAACACAGCCCCTATCAAATCATTGCGCAACAAGCAAGTTTCCAACACATAGGCTACTTTTTGTAAGCCTATTTAATTTATCATCTTGCGTGATTTGTGTGATAGGTTGTTTTGCAATATCTGTGAGTCAGGCAAAGCTGTCCTCTTATAAGACGGAGAAACTTAAAGGTCAAGAAACAAAGCTTACTAATCTGACTGGAAGACACATTTGTTTTTCAGTACACGACATTTCCGTGTTAAGCTTTGCCCTGGCTTCACCTCCATGGGGTCCATGAGCTACACTCCTATCATATGGACATTTCTTTGCTATAAAGTTGGCTGTAGGCTATATGCAGACTATAGCCTGTCCTGCTGCATTGATCTTGCGCTTGCTGCCCTCTGTTCTTAACCTCCTCACTTAAACCTTAATCATTACTTCACCATTCAACTATGCGCCTATACGTCTGCGTTGCACTACACAGCATAAAAAAGTTACGTTTCCCATTCCATGCCCCTCAGCTTGCCTTGCTTTAGTTTACAATGACGTTTTGACGGTAGCGCAACCATTTTGGTATCCGACAAGCACCGCCCCCTGACCAACCAGAGCGCTCCCCGGATCCTCCATGGCCTATCATTACGCAGCGCTGTGACTCACCAAATAAGGAGAGACAGCGCCATATAAGGAAACGTTGTAGCTCTTTATAAGGAGAAAAGTAGATCCGGGTTGCATATATCCATCCGCAGTCGAAACAATTGAGAAGGATTAAAGTCATTTTACGCACATGGAAACAATTAAAACATCGAAATACGTCGTTAGAGTTGACTATTTGTTTATTTAAAATGGGAATGTCGGTTTAAAGCGGCGATTTTAGGTAGAAACTTGGACTATATGACAAAGCGGATGTGCATGTAGAGGGTTGTTCGCGCTTTCCTTTTTGAGAATGTGCTCGGAGTTTTGGCGATAGAGGAGGAGGGTGAACCAAACCAAGCGGGGTGGAAGGGTCTTGGGGGCAGCATCACTTTCCAAAGTTTGTCGGTGATTTCCTGAAGTCTCCAGCCCACCAACCGGCGTGTTTTGTTTACATTTTGCAGGCAAGGCGTGTATGCTATCGAGCCGACATTTACGACACAACGTGCACTAGCTTTCTGGCTGGTGTTCGGACACTCGGTGCGCGCCTCTAGTAGGATGTTACCGAGTCAAGTTGGGTCGGCACCGGCTGGAAACGGGTCCGCATCGGGTAGAGGGGTTGTAGGGCACGGGTCTGGGGTTGTGGGGAGCGGGGTTCGTCCTGTTTTGGTCCGAGCGGGGCACGCTTACGAGGGGGAAAGAGACACAGTAGGAATGCTAGGGGCTAATGGTCCAAGAGGCGCTAGACCCCCGGGGAATGGAACCGGGGTGACACAGCTACAGTCGGCGGTGCAGGCCAACGTGGTGGGGTTGACTGCCGGAGGAGTGGTCCTGCCCCAAGGAGCTGCGGGTAGGTTTGACCACGATAGAGACGCCCTTTGCAGCGGATCGGACAACGACTCGGACTCCGTGGACGATGAGGACCCAGTGGGTTCACTCGGGGACAGTAGGAGAGGGGTCAAGCGGGAAAGAGACATGGAAGCGGCCGTGGTTGGGCAAGAGGTCGGTGTACCCCCTGGAGCTTATGGCATGGTCACCGGGGGAGTAGCCGGGGCAAAGCCGGGGAAAAAGACACGTGGACGGGTAAAGATTAAGATGGAGTTTATTGACAACAAGCTGCGGCGGTACACCACTTTCAGCAAGAGGAAGACTGGCATTATGAAAAAGGTGGGTTGAGTAATGCTTTGGAGTTTGGGCAGTAACACAAAGCACTTATTTAGGCTACTATTGTCACATGTATTTTCTGCATAGTAGTAGCCTCAGTAAACTGCTGCCTGGACTGTTGCATGCTGTGCCAACACAAGGTAGGACTATTTTGTGTCTTGCTATGGCATTGCATTCAAATTACAAGTGCTAAACTACTAGGCTGTCTTATTTACAGTTTTGCAATGAGTATGATTTGGACATCTGCATTCATAACGCAGTGTAACCTCATAATCCAATACACTTCAGCACAGTAGACCTTTCCATAGCCTCGATATACTAAATGGCATCTCTAATTAGAGATATTTTAGCTGCATAAAATTAACTTGACCCCACTTAACATCCCATCACAGCAGTACAATATATGTAATTGATGACACTGCTACAAGCCCCGAAAGATTAACCAGTGATATAACTGTTTAGATTCATTTTCACTGGAGAAAAAACAATCAGTACTATGTAATTACTTATGTCACTACTTTGTTTGTAAAGGAACCAACTTATAAGCAACACTCAACTAGAACGCACAGATGGAGCAGGCATTTTTATTTACATTTAGCCTAACTATGTAAACAAGATGCTTTTCAAACCAGTAGGTTTTATTGCCTGTTTATACGTGTTCCATTTGGCTTTCTATTTGCAGTTGATGAAAGCTGTTTGAGCTGTTAATCTTGATCTATGCTAAATTTACCAGCTGTGAGTTTGGTGGTTGGAGTTTGTCATAGATTGCTTCCTATGTAAGCCCAGGAAACCCCCCACTATATTAATGGAGTGTAATAATAATACAGTGACTGAGTATAAGCATGATGTAATGTAGTTAGGTTAGTTTCTCAAGTGAAGAGATTGAAGACATTCTTTGGAACATAATTATAGTCTTGGTTCTATATAAGGTAATTACCGTTGGCGTATGCTCAATTATTAGGTTGACAAACACCTCAGTTATTGTTCTTGTGTCATTGTCTCTTGCATTACCTTTTTGTATGAAGTAATTTGTACTCTTGATTATCCACTTCGGAAAATGTGTCCTCTGTACTTAACTCATCCTTCAATGCTGCTTGGTAGTATTGCCCCAATACTGCTATTTCAATACTATTTTATTCTATTTCAATTTCTATTTTGACGTTAAGGTGGTACTCTATACCATTTTTGATACCATGATGATAACACACAATCTGACAATAGACTGTAATTTTCAATGCTTAATAATATATATATATTTTTAATATTACCATGTGATCTTATGAGTTCTGGTATAGAGGATTCTAAAAATATTCAATTCATTCAATTCATTTTGCCCTGTTGTCCATGTGTTTGTTTGTTTTTTGCAGTATTGATACTTGTTCAAATGAGACCAATGCACCTACAAAAACTAGTACTGATATTAGTATGTGAGTTTCGATACTTATTGGGCCTCCATCTCCAGATGCTCATGATCAAGAGTACTTGGAGGATAAGCCTATATCATACATTTTTAGCTGTTTTGAAAATAGTAGTAAGAAATCCCTAAATAATAATTGCTTGATAGTCTATACTTAATACATGGCAAGGTCTTTAGCAGTCTCAGTCATTCAAAAACCTGTTGCTTCACACTTGCGTTATCCTAGTGGTCCTTAAATAACTTCTAGTGTGGCTAACGGTTAATGCAACACCAGATCGGCTGTAACCGGGCTTAAACAAAACCTGTCTGGCCCAGCACTGGGATGTCAGAGCATTTATGACACTGACCCCGAAATAGACTTGAGCAAATGACAAGTCTATTTTTGAATGGACCCACCCCCAAGTTTCTCACACAAGATTGCTCCCCAAGATCTACAACCTGGATAAACTCTCATACAAACTCATGTCAGCAATTGGTGATAAGATGGAACAGGCTAATGATATAAAAAAAATAGGTTTGATAATTCCTGCAGACAGTATTTGGTTGGACCTGTAACCTTGCAATTTCTCCCCCATATCTTGCAGCTGTGAATCATTGTGATAAAGTTGTGCTTAGTTTCGGACTAAGCTGCCATGGTACCTGTCTCATGCCATGCCCTATCATCCCTGACCAATTGGAGGAGGAAGCTAGAAGGTGTAAACCAGGATTTGACACAATACGCAGCAAATAATTTTTATTGTGGTGAAGATGGTCAAACTTGTGTACATTTTGGTCTTGTTTTTTGCTGGAGTTTTAGGATTTCATGTCATTTGTAGCTTTCACCTATCTATAGTTCACAATGAGATTTTATATGTGATTTTTACATTTACATCAAAATAGCATGTTACCTTGTTATTGTTTTGAAAATTCTATATTCTCCAAAAACAACATATTAAAATGTTGAATTAGTTTCACTTACTTTTTTGACGAGTCCCCCCTCCCCTTGCTCCCTGCACTTAGTCACTTCCCCTTCAGAGCACTATCACAACACAAACGGCAATTTCTTTTACCATATTGTGGTTAAAATTGTATTAACATTTGAAAGCATAGTAGTAGAAATAGGTTTTAATTTGTTGACTATTAAAAAGAAAGGGGGAAAAAAATCTAAAATGCTGACGAGTCGACTACAGTAATCATTAGTTGCACCCCATATTAGTCTTGCAAAAATAACCCTAGTTTATCACATTCTTGAGCTCTTGTGAGTATGTTGAATCACAGCCCCCCTCCCCTCCCTGTGCTGTGTCCTTCTGTGTGAAGAGGCTCTGAGGCGTGGACCATGTGGCAGAACTGGAGGTGCCAACAGCTGACCAAACCCCAGGGACAGGATCAGAGCGGTCCCTCAGAGACACTGTCTGTGCATGCATTAACTGACTTTACTGTAGAATGTGCTCCCACTATTGCTATGCAGGGATTGGCAATTGGTCAGTGGAGCTTGGTATGAGCAGCTGGTGTAAAAAGACTAGTTTGTGTTTTACTGCTGTATCAAAGCCAAGAGGAATAAAGTTTTTGAAGTGCCACCAGCCTATACATGTAAATGTATTTTTGCGAGGGTTTATGACAAACGTTGATACCCATAGACTGATCAATACTAAAACTAACATCTACGCTATATACTGAGTTGAAGCATTGAAATAAATGATATAGGAACCTTCAACCTTTCCTAAACAGTTAATGATGAGACCACATGGATATATTGAAGAAACTACCGTGATTTTGGCTTGAAAACTTCAAATGGTCTAAAAACGTGGTATTTAAACCAAACATTTCCCTTACTGTCCAAAATCGTGTTTGAAATGTATCGTGACACCAGTTTGAGCAATGAAATCTTGCTCAAATCCTGCCCTGTACAATCTGTGACTATAAGTATGCAGTATAACCTATAAAACCAGCTGTGGCATTGTACTGTTGACAAGGAAGAGAAAGTGGTTTGCATTATTTATCAATTGGATGTTGTTGCTCATTACACTGCGTGGCCATTAAGACCCTCATTGTTGCACTGCTGCAACTAAACAATCCAAACTGATAGGACTGTAAAGTAATCACATTTGATGCAAAATTGAGAATCAGACATTTCTAAATGTCAGTGATTTTTAATGGAGAGCTCTACAGCCAATCCTCTGGAAGAGCATGTGGTCTGGGAAGAGTTCAGACAGTTGGACATTTTTTTTTTTTTTTTTTTGTGTTGATTGCATAGATTGTATCTATAAATGGACATGGCTAACCTGCTTGCTGCTGCATTCCAGATACAAAGTGAGCATGGGTGTGATTTAGCTACATAGACTGTGGCTCCAAGTCACTTTCTATTGAAAAAAATGTCACCCCTCTCTCTGTAACTGCTGCTGTGAGCCTTGTTATTTTGGTCTTGAAATGTTCGGATTAACGTACATGAGCTTGGTATTTTTGTTTTGCTGTTTAGTCTGGTTTAGTCATATCAAGATATGAACATTAATAACAGACAAAGCGGGTGCCTTCTTTCTCTGAGGTTGCACCCACTAGTGCTTGCAACAGGTTTGATCGACAGCGTTAAGCACCCACTCACTGCCAAATCAGTGGTGCGAGCAGGAACGGCCTCGCTCCGGATTGGCTCTTTGGTTGCTATGATACTCACGGTTGGAATTCCAAATATGGAACTCAGCTCCAAATTGGCCTCTATAACTGCTAGCCTCGATTGGCTTCATTTGGTTTGAGCCGTCACACTCACTATGGTTGAATGACCATTATTAAAAGTCTTGTATTTTCAGGAAATTATTATTGAAAACCATTTAAATTTGTTTTTAAGTCCAAATTAAATTTAATAGAAAATCATGACCAATCAATGTTTTTTTTAAGACATTCAAGTTTATTTATATAGCACATTTAAAACAACTTCAGCTGACCAAAGCACTTTGCATAAAAGTAAAAAAAAAACCCAAATGTACAGACATGATACATAGGAAAAGTACAATAAAACACCAAGATATCATGTCTGCCAATCAATAAAAAAATAGATACTTTGAATAAGTATTGTAATAGTAACTTTGATAATTTGAACAAGTATACTTTGTCTAAAAATGAGACATCTGACCTTTCTATAATCCTTTCAGAATGATCATGATATTAAAAACATGTTTTGTGACAACACTGCATTTCACTGTAATGTAAAAGATGCCTCAACATCCTGTCTTTCACAATCACAACCAATCTGTAATCTTTCATTGAAATTCTGTGTTGACCCGAGTTTGGTGGCAAAAATGTGGATTGATTTGTCGTAAAACAGAAAAAAAAGATCTGACCACATCTCATCAGATTAGCCTCACTTTTGATGAACTGTGTGACAGGATGTTCAGTACTGTGAGGCAAAACTGCTGTGCCTCATGTACAGAGGAAAGTTGTAAAAAATTTCAATGTTTGTTTTTTTTAATTTATTTATTTTTTTTACCTGCAAAAAAAAAAAAAAATAAAAATAATCTAATTAAAGTTTTCCAAGTTGAAATGATTGGACTGGTGAGGCTGCAGTTATTTGAAAGATGTTCTATAAACATCCTGTTATTCCTGGGTCTTGTTGCTGTACAAGATGCTGACCCTGCATTTTAACATCAAGAATCTCTACTAATATAAAGACGTTATTAATGGTTTACAAATTAAAGGTGCACTATGTAACTTTTCATTCATTTGCCATATAGATGTTAGTGTTTTGCTCGGAATATTCTGATGTGTGGCATTTAAGTTGTCTATCTCCATGTATAAAAGCACTTTTAATTGAACATTGGAAATGGATAACTCTAATGCCATTCAGTGGAACATTCAAGACAAAGCAATAACATTTCCATGAGAAAAGTTACACAGAGCGCTTACTAGTTCATTTTAAGGTTAAGGTACACTTTATTCTCCCTGTCAGGAAATTTGCCCTCTGCATTTGACCCACTGCGACCCATTAAATGAGTTATTCTTCCTTATGTATTATTACCTTTATGTATTCAGAGTATCCAAATTATTCCCCTCAGTGAGTTTATAATCCTTTCTGTGGAAACTCAGTCGTCTTGTTTGTTGAGTAAATGAAGTCATGCAAAAGTTTTAACCTGCAACTCTCAATGTGGTTTTAGCTTCCAGCAATGACAAATATCTGACGACCACATCTCATCTGTTCAACTCCACTTTTCACATCAAAGCTTCAGTCCATAGATAAACTATAACCTTATGAATTGGTTTTCTGCTGTATTGCAATTTTGCTGTGTTGTGCCAAAGATAAGACGTTTATTATTGGGTCTAAACCTGACTTTAAAGCAGGCAATGCAGTTGTTTTGCTAAAATCAAACTCATTTTTCATTATTACTTCAGATAAACACAGACTCTTATTGCAGTGTTGGAGTTTTCGACTTTGAATTGCCTTTGCGCTGCACTGGTGTATTTTTATTTTATTTTTTTTTATGTTTCGCAGACTGTTGTCGTGGAAACTGAGGTGTCTTTATGTAGGCTCTTGGCAACATGAACACTATTTGACAGTGTGGCAATGCAGCGATGGTGAAAGCGTTGCCTACACACTGTCAGCCGTCACAGATATTGACAGGTGGGTGGAGTGGGATGATCCATAGTAGATTATGGGGCTCAAACTGGTTTCGGCAGGAGGCTGGGTTCATTATGAAAGATGGAGCAAGACGAAGCAGGCTACTTTCTGTATCTGTCCTCTCTGTGCTGCGATTCATCCAATATGGTCTTAATATTCAGCTGTGAAATGGCAACTTAAGTAGATCAGTGGAACTAATGGGACTATAAACAATATGGTTTATCGTGATAAAAAGGGTAGACAAGTTTGTTGGACAGTTTATATAATCGTGAATGTGCAGAACAAACTTAGTTCTCCATGATGATCTCTGTTTTTACTTATAACAAAGTACGATACTATAACAGATTATAATTATACATATCTGTAACATTTTTAACTTTAACTTTAACGATTATATCACAATAATTATTAATCTCAATAATTTTGGCCATGACCCAAAACTTCAATATTGTCCCATGTCTAACCAGTGGCCCCAATGGCAAATTAGCTTGAATGCTTGTCTTTAGTAGTTCAACTGTAGGGACAAAGATGGACACTATGTGGGCATGTTGGGTAAATTGTATACAGAATGAGAGATTCACTCATCAGGCCAAAACGAGCTGGGTTGCCCGCCAAGTGAAGGGTGCAGGGTGGGAAGGGGCGTTACCTTCAATAGCCTCGGTCCAGATTGACTCTTTGGTTGCTATGATACTTGCGGCGGAATTCCAAATATGGAACTCGGCTCCAAATTGGCTGCTGTAACTGACTGACTTCATTTGGTTGAAGCCCAATGCTGCGGGTAACATTACACTCACTATAGTTTAATGACAATTATTAAACGTTTTGTATTTTCAGGAAATTAGTATTGAAAGTTCTCTCTGTGTTTGAGTCGGTTTCCTCTGGGTGCTCTGGTTTATCCCACTACCAAAAACGTGGGTCAGATTGACTTACAGTTGCTAATCACATCTAACCTGCTAGCTGCGTTCCACAACTGAGCATGGGCACGATTTGGCCCCTTTGACTCACTTTCTATTGAAAAAACGTCACCCCTCTTTGTAGCTGCTGCTGTGTCGACATTTTGGTCTTAAAATGTTCATATTAATCTGCTTTACATGGTCCTGGTATGTTTGTTTTGCTCTAAATCAAGCTATGATATGAACATTAATAACAGACAAATCTGGTGCCGCCTTTCCAAAGGTCGCTCCCACTACCATTGTCAACCGGTTTGATTGACAGTGTTGCTAAGTGCCCGCCCCCTGTCAAACGAGGGGTGCAGGGCGTTACCTTCAATAGCCACGGCTTGCATTGACTCTTTGGTTGCTATGATACTCGCGATTGGAATTCCAAATATGGAACTCGGCTCCAAATTGGCTGCTGTAACTGCCGGCCTTGACTTCATTTGGCTGGAGGCCAGCGCTATAGGTAACGTCACACTCGCTATAGTTGAATGACAATTATTAAAAGTGTATTTTCAGGAAATTAGTATTGAAACTTCTCCCTGTGTTTGTGTCAGTTTCCTCTGGGTGCTCTGGTTTACCGCACTACCAAAAACGTGGGTCAGGTTGGCTTGTAGTTGCTAACAGCACGCATAGTCACAGCGCGTCAAGACTTGCCCAATTGATTGTGCGTGACTACTGATAAATAAAGGATTTTACTTTTGTTGTTACAATTCAGCCTGCCCACTTTTTATGTTGTTCTTTGTTCTTAAAACTATTTAGTAGATGATTTCATTCAGGGACATTCAAGGGCAAAAAAGGTTTTCTGGGTTTTATTATTGGGTCTTATGGCTGTACGGATGATTCAGTCTGGTTCTATTGACTGCAGTTTGTTTGTTGTTTTTTTTTTACCTCCCAGACTAGTGCCCCATAGATGCATGTTGGTTTGTGGCTAATATGAGAAATGAGAATAAAATCAACAAAAATTATGAAATAGAACTGTAAGCTTCATATGACTGTGTGCCCAGAAATCTGTTGAGGGAATCTGGATTTGAGTGACTTGTATGCCCAAATTGTAAATTACATAGCAGCTGCTGGCACTTACATATAGGAACCATTCACCCGTTCACACATAGTATCCAAGGTTGCCCACTCCCCCACCAGACCAAAAGATGTACAACATTTATGACGCATAGATTTAACCTCATTTGACACTAAAACCAAAGTTAAAAAAAGCGTGCAATGCATGCAACACACCATCTGCCTCCCTGTGTATTACATTATAGAGGAATATACAAGTAAAAATACATTCTCACACTTTTTATAAGTCCATAAGACATGTGTGGGTTGTTTTGTGTGAAAATCGCAGTTTGAATCGACCCCCCTGCCACTTGCAATCACACATGAATATTTATGAGTCAATAACTGGTCAAATTGGTCCTTGTTGGTCTTGAAGTATTGCCAAATAAGATGCTATTTTAGTTTGCACTGCCTTGCTACAACAGCAAGTTAATCAGAGGACATGGAGGACGACTAATTGTGCACTTCATTACATGTTAGCTGCATTAGTGCTAGAGTAGAAGCCACAATCAGACACCCTGCGTTATAGGCACATAAGTACTGGAAAGCTTGACATAATTAGGAGTTTGAAGTGTTCAGGTGACGCGAATAGGGTAGCGAATATAGCTAGCTTGCGGTCATTAGCCCTCCCCATTGCTTTTTTTATCACACACAAAGGAGCAATTGCATAGGCACTTTGAATAGGCATTACTGATAGGCTTAGTTTGATATGGCTCATAATGAGGACGGTGTTGAAGAAAAAGGTGAGGTAATCCAATGCATGGTTTATATTGGTCTATAAAAGTAATTTGAATTTAACTCTCCGACCTCCCTTGCTCTGTCCATTTGATCAGCTGGACTTGGTTTTTACAGCATGTTCCAAGGTGAGGCTAACAGCGCAGTGGCTTTCGTGGTGCCAGAATCGTCCTCCACAAAACCCGATGAGTCATTTATTTGAGTTGAAAAGTGCTTTCATGAGTTCACTGTGAGTGCAGATAGAGCTGTCTGTGATGTGAAGTTTAACTCAGGTCTCTGGAGTGTAATGTAAAGTGTAATGAAGCAGTCAAAGTGTAGAGTATGTTCTTTAGTATTGGCAAGGTATGACTGTTATGAATTTCATTTCCCTATGTGGACCTTAAATACCTTAGCCATAACCTTTTTTAGAGATTATATTTATATTATTGGAGACTTGTAGTCTAACTTTTTGACTTCAGGACTCACACATGGACTTAACTAGGGCTGTCACTAATGATTATTTTACTCATCATCTAGAAATAGAAATAGCCTATAACCGTCCCCTGATTAGTGCCTTTTTTATAACAAACCTTTTGACAGATTAAGGTCAGATATGTTGACTCTAGACCTTTTCTTGACAAAGAATAATTATATTCTTATCTAGAATTATAAATATTTTCCTTGTCAGTTTTGATTTAATAACTACTATCTATGTTGTTGTTTTAAAACCCTTTTCCCAGTGTGTGAAGAGTCTGTTTATAGTGCTGCACATAACTGTTTTTAACAAGGATTAGATCTTTCTTTGGTTATTTTAATTGTCGATTAGTCATGATTTTTCTAATTAGTCCTATCAGCTATAGATTTGACTAGGCCACAGGTTTGTCTTGCATCAAGCTAATATGTGTGTGTGTATCTATATCTATCTATCTATATCATCTATATCTATATATCTATATCTATATTTATATATATAAAATCTAATACTATATACTATACTATATACTGTATAAACTGTATATACTATATATCTATATACTGTATATACTATATATCTATATACTATATTCTGGCTGGTCATCTGTTATGATATTTTAGCTTGTCTAAATACCTCAAGTTGAAGTATTTTTAGATTTACTCACTTGACTCCTTGTCCCTAGTTCTTCACTTGCGTATCTCACATTCCCACTTTGGTGAGATTACTTGAAGACGCTAGTGATAATCCATGCCCAAATATGGTCATTCCCTATGCATCCTTTCTAAGCCTTTTTCCCTTTTTTTGTCTTGCAGGCCTATGAACTTTCAACCCTGACAGGAACCCAGGTGCTTCTGCTTGTGGCCAGTGAAACGGGCCATGTGTACACATTTGCCACTCGTAAACTGCAGCCCATGATCACCAGTGAGACGGGGAAGGCCCTGATCCAAACATGTCTGAACTCTCCGGACTCCCCTCCACGGTCGGACCCCTCTACTGATCAGAGGATGAGCGCCACAGGGTTTGAGGAGACAGACCTGACCTACCAGGTGTCAGAGGCCGAGGGCATGGGAGAGACTAAGGTAAAATGCATGAGGTTTATATGTAGTGGGATCAGGTTTACAATAGCGCACAAGATCACATGCTTGTTCAGATGACTACAGGGTTAATAGTTTATTATGCAGAATAAGAGGATTTTTGTTTGTGGAGGAAATTATGGTACTAGTGTAATGATTATATAAATGAATCCTACTTTAAAGTTGGATTGCGTAGCTTTTGTGGTGGAAGGTATTGCTTTGCCTAGAATATTCCACAGTAAAGCATTAAACTTGCTTCGATGCAGTCAAGCGGGTGATACGACAAGGCCAAGTTACAGGTCAGATGTGCGGATAGGTTTTTTGAGGCATTTCAAAACTCTATTCTTGGGTTTATTTGGCATTACCATTTCCTCATCCTGTTCAGTGAATTATCTATTGATTTTGGAATAGGTTTTACCCATAGACTGTATAAACAAGTAGACTAAGGGAATGTGACGTCACCCATAGCGCTTGGCTCCAGCCAAATGAAGCTTGTCAAGGCTAGCCGTTATAGGGGAAATTTGGAGGCCGAGTTCCATATTTGGAATGAATAAAATCTTAAAAGCACCGTACTCATTTTTTCCTCCATGTTTTGTTATAGGGGCAAATTTGGAGCAGAGCTCCATATATGGAATTCCGAGTGAAGGTAATACCCCTTCCCCCGCATCGCTGGTTTAGCAGGGGCTGACGCTTAGCAACGCTGTCGGTCAACCCTGTTTCTAAAGCTAGCGGGACATCGGGGAAAGAAGGCACATGATTTGTCTGTTTTTAATGTTCATATCTTGATTTACGGCCAAAATAGCCAAATAAAAACAATAGGCTCATGTAATAATACAAACATTTTAAGATGAAAATGAGGAGCGTGACAGCAGCAGTTAAGGAGAGAGGGGCAGTTTTTCAGTAAAAAGTGAATTGGAGCCAGAGTCGGAAGTGTGCCCATGATCACTTCCTATTTGGAACGTACACAGTCTGTGGTTTTACCCCAGATGCCCTCCCTCACACTCATCTCTGGTCTTGGTGCCAGCTCTAAAAACTTTGAAAAAACATGGATGAATTCACTTAATTAATTCACTTTTTTTTATAATATATTTCATTTTTTCAAGTTTAAGTACAGGCTAAGGTACTGTTCTTTGTCATTGTCTGACACTGGCTAATGCTTGGCTCTTATGTACAGTAATCAGTAGTCTATGAATCACAACAAATGTAGGACAACTGAATCATTGCCCTTCTATTACAAATGCTCTCTACTCACAATTGTACTGGAGCATTAATTGAAATCTCAGTACACCCAGACCTCAGATGCACTCTTCAGACCCCATACTACAAATTAAACAAACCTCATATTTCATTCTGTGTGGTGCTCTGCTGCAGCTGGGTCACTCCGACACGATTGGGCTCATTGCGTTTGACTCCCCGAGCTCATCTCAAGCCTCTTCCCCTGACTCACTGTCTCGTCTCCAATGGAAACATGACTTCAGCTGAGAATCGGACCAATACAAATATAAAGCGGTGTTCAGATTTGCTCACAGTGAAGAGATAGCGTGCGGTATAGTCAGTAAATCCAATACAGGAGTAGCTCTGGAAAATGATATAATATTGAACTTTTGCCTGTCGATGGAAGTAAACATACACTTGGACACATTAAAGGTGCACTATGCAACTTTTCTGGTTTCAGGAAAAGCTTTGGTGGTAATGCTTTGCCTAGAATGTTCCGCAGTATGGCATTTAACTTGTATACCTCCATAGAGATACAGGTGATGCCAGTAGAGTTACAGGTCAGATCTGTGGAGAGGCGACCCCATTCACAGTAAGAATGCAAGTTTTCCAAGGTATTTTGAGTGATAAAATACTTGCAGTTGAATACATGCAGTATTCATGGGTTTCAGACAAACAATTCCTGATTTGAAGAGGACTTTGTGAGGGCCTGGTGAGCACCATTCCCCATTCTAAAGATGTATAATATTTTGATTTGAATTGCTATGACCACAGAGGACGCTTGCCATTGCTTGAAACCCATGAATCGATGTCATACTGTGGAACAATTCAGGCAAAACGATAACGTCTCCATGGAGAATAGAAAAATCACATGCCGCACATTGAAAGAAATCAAAATAAATTTTGAATTGTTGGTTCAATTGTTCATGTTTTGTGGTAGTTAATGTTAAGTTAATCAGCCTTTTGTGCTTTTAATTGAAAAGTTGATTAAGTATAATTAGGCAAATTAGACTGATCTGTTTGTTTATTTAAGGATCCCCATTAGGCTCAACAAGTGCAAAGACTACTCTTCCTGGGTCCACACTAAAAAAAAAACATTGCATATTGACAGTTCATGGTTTTAAAATAATTCTGATTAGCATTAATAATGGCTGCAGTGAGACAGCTATAGTCTGTTTAGTGATCCAGCTTGTTACATGGTTGATAAAATGGTGAGAACAGTGTTGTTGTAAAGTGATAGTGTTTGGAAGTGCTATTGCCAACTGTCTTCTTTTTACCATCACTCAAATGTCAGTTGTAAAATCAGGTAGTGGGTTTTAATTGAAGATGAGCTTCGGTTCAAAGATGGACAGAGGTGGAGATAAGAGAGAGTATTATTCCAGTTCAGTGAAGGGAGCCATCTCTGCGTGACCTTTGAACTCTGATCCAGGAAAAGCTCGTAACCTCCCCTCAGATAAATCACAGCAGGTCTGGGTTTTGTTAGGACGAGAAACACGCTCTTGGGACAGTAGTGTTTACATTAGATTTAAGAGAAGGTGCTGCTATTCTGGTCAAAACTGAGATATTCACAAGAGGGAAACTGCACACCACACAGCCAAAAAGTCTATTGAAACAATTTTGGATTTATTTTGACTTATTAAAAACAAACAAAATTTCAACATTAGTTTGAATAAATTGGACCTACAATTTTGACTAATTTATGAAAGTCTGAACTCTGCTCCATACCACATGATTTACTACGTGAGGATTGACTGTGTGGATCTTTCAATTAAATGGACTCGAGCTGATCTTTGACCATTTGCTGTGTGTTCTGTGTAGGAGGTGATTTAACATCGGAAAGCTCGATAACATGATGATTTTTCTTCTTAACTCAGTTTCTGGCTGCTACTCCCAGACGAGCAGTCCACTCCTCTGCTTCTTTGCTGAAACTACCAGCTAATTACTTGTTCAGCCCAAGTGCTCTTTTGATGATAAAGTACATTTGGACATTTGGCTTTGGACTGAGAATTGAGTTTCTTTTAAAAGGAAAAAAAAAAAAATTCTAGCCTTATTTTCAGAGTCCTTTTTGAATTGTCATTTTAGCTTAATATTTCTAAAGATCTCGTACTTGCACAAATCTAATTCTTTTTGGACAATAAGCGAAATTTTATCTTATTGGTCAAATTGTCATGTTTGTTGTTTTTTGTTTGTTTTAGCATGCTGCACCTTAAAACCATGTTATTTTTATCCAGAAAAATAAAAGCATGTTTTGTTTGTTTTTATTGCATTGAAAAATGTAGAAAAACATGCCTCCTTACTGTGAGTGGGCTTGCATCTCCACAAACCTATTTGCTGAAATGCTTTTCCTTTGGCTAATAATCCACAATATGGCATAAAATCCATCTCTCCATGGAGAATGTTCCAAAGTATGGTTTTAACTTTCTATTTCTGTGGAATCATGCAGGTGACTTTCCACCTCTAAAAAGTTACATGGTGTTGCTTTAAACCCCTTGGCTTTTGTTCATTGTTCATTGTTTGTTTCTTCTATGTGATGGGACTGCAGTCCTGATTTTAACTGTTGCACTTGAGACTTGCATACATAAAATAATCAAACCATTTTAAACTGTAGTCATACCCTGCTTGCCCTCTCCAGTGTCTCCTCCTGCCCTCCTCGTTCACACGCTGTTACTGTAAATGCTCCCATAAGCCCCTGAGCCTCAGCCTGGACTCTGAAGCGATAACTTCATCATCGACACTCTCTCCGCTGTCCGCACCTTTTGCTTTAATCACGCGCGTCTTTATATCCAGATCTCTGCTTTCTGTTTACCAGGCTTACGAACCCCTCTTTGAAGACCCCCATACTTCGTTAAGGATGGGAGATCACCCCGTTGCATGTTAAGCCACTCTTCTGCCCGCTTTGCTCATTGATAAAATTTTGATTCGGCCTCTGTTTCCATATATGGTATTGTTTCCCTGGCTGTTCGCTTGGCTGAGGGCCCCTTACATTCCTTATAAGCTGCAGCTGGCCTTAGTCCTGTGATTTTTTTTTTTTTTTTTTAACCCCTCTCTCTCCCCTCTCCTCCCCCCTCTCATTTGGTGATATAGAGGAGGTATGGATAGATACCCACGGGTGGAAACATTTAGGGTCTACTTTGTACTGCTAAGCGTGATGACTTTTTTAGTCCCTGGTGTTGACCTTTTGACCTCTGCCCTGAGTGCAGTGTGGGAGCCAGTGGTAAAGTCATTAAAGTAGCCATAAACTTGACCAAGACTTTAGGGAAGTGCCTACCAACATTTAGGCCATAAAAGGTTAGCTACAGTAACGGGAGTTACGACTAACTGTGGTTCTGTTTCATCCCGGATGACCACTAGAGGCAGTGCTTCAAGCACTGGATGGTCATCCTTACACAGATCCAACGCAGGATGATCATCCAGTGCTTGAAGCACTGCCTCTGGTGGTCAGTAGGGATGAACTGGAACCATAATTACATTTATATAGGGAGTTGGCCAGTTGGGTGAAAAAAATTGACGTAACTATGGCTTACTAAGATGTCATGTTAAAAAACATTTTTACTTCCATTTTATTTATGGTTTTAATTGCATAAAACATCAGTCTTCTGGGTACATGTGAATGAATGTAAATCACAACTGTATGGAGGCTAAAAATAAGACCAATTCATAGCAGGACAGAAAAAATATTAAAGACAAAAGTGTATCACTTTTGTTTTGATAGATTATACAGGTTTAAAAGCTGTATTCCAACTATATATACTATGAAAAGATGTCTGTGTAATCCCTAATCCCTCACTGAGGGGTTACACAGAGATGTATGTGTA
>KN486345.1:0-12246 GCA_000787095.1 Periophthalmodon schlosseri | reverse complement strand
CCGGGATTAATTCCCTTTAAAACAGTGGCAAGAGGCATACATCAAGACTCTGGGTCGCAGAATGCAAGCTGCTGTTTTGAGGGACACTGCACACATGTGTAACAGGATGTACCTGTTGTGCGGGGACCATAATTAGTGTAACAAGTGGAACTAAGTACTTAGTAACAAATATAGCCTTGTTTCCACTGATTCACTTTGGAGCAGATCAGTACAGACCGCAAGTGTCTCCACTGTTTAAAGAGAACCGTACTGCCCAGTCTGAGGGGTCCAAAGCAGACCCTAGAGGGTACTAGCTCCCAGAAGTGGCCAGCATGGTACAGATTGCACGGTATGGCAACATTTGATATCCACCCGCAACTCCCTGTCCACTGCCTGGTCTGTCAGGATTTATTGATTTTAGTGCGACTCGGCAAAAACCTCATAGGGATTTTTTATCTTTATTTATACAGGAGAACCCAATGAGAGCACTTAGGCCTCTTTTTCATTATCTTTATTTATACAGGAGAACCCAATGAGAGCACTTAGGCTCTCTTTTTCATGGGTGCCCTATTTAAAATACAATACAAACAGAAAAACAAACAAAACAACCAAGTATACAAGTCCATATAAAACATTAAAAACAGAAGCAGGTGTGTGTATAAAAGTTTGTTACAAGATTATTAAATTGCGATTGTGTCACCAAAGTATCTAGTTTTGCTTTTCCTTGGAGTGTGTTCCATTTTTGTGGAGCAAAACAGCTAAAAGCCCTCTTTCCTGTCTCAGTTTTGGTGCAGCTAGTTCTTAGCCTTATGCAGTCATGTGATCTGGTATTAAATGTTCCGGTATCAATGATTAACAAGCAGGTGAGGTATTCTGGCAGTTTTTGAAGTAGTCTCTTATAGATAAATTTCATACAGTGCTGTTCTCTTCTAACAGACAGCAAAGGCCAACCCACTTTTTCTTAGAGAACACAGTGATGGGTTTCAGATCCATCACCTGTAATAAAATGAAGGGCAGAGTGAAATAGTGGATTCAATGGTTTCAAATAGAAACGTTTTTTGTAGAGTGGGCCTAAAGCCTTATTGACACCCTTGTTGACAGCCTTGTTACCAGGGGTTTTCCAGTTGAGTCCAACTGGTCCTTCGTTCTCCGCAGCAGCAGGGTCCTGGTCAGGATGTTAAGCCTCTCTCGGCCCCTCTTGGAGCCGTTGTCCACCTGAGCCTTCCACAGTTTGTACTCATCAAATGGAGCGCAGTGAAGGAACCTACACAACACATAATGCAAATGTGTTTGAAATCATATGTCCATTACACGTACCTGCATTGAAAAGGTGTGCAGTCACAATTAGTCAGTAGTACAGAAAGTAAGAGGGACTATAATGCCCTCATAAGCAGGTGTGCAACTCTGAAGTGACAGGGTGGCCCTACTTGAGCAGGGAGTACATGTCCAGTAGGTTGTTCTGGATGGGAGTGCCGGTGACTGCCCAGCGCGCCTGGGCGTTCAGCTGGCACACGGCTATGGACGTCTGCACTTTGGGGTTCTTGATGTTGTGGGCTTCATCCAGGACTATCCGTGCCCAGGCCACCCGCAGAAGAGGGGTGGCAAGAGGAGGCTGAAGGAGGGGCAAAGTCAGAACAGACACGTTCAGAGAAGTCCTACAGAGACCTAGTACAGAGGAGCAGGTCTTACTAAGACCTACTACAGCCCTACAGTCTTACTAAAGAGACCTACTACAGCCCTACAGTCTTACTAAAGAGACCTACAGTATGACAGAGGAGCAGTGCAACACAGACCTACTACAGCCCTACAGAGACCTACTACAGCACTACAGAGACCTACAGAGCCTACCTACAGAGGTGCAGTGCTACAGAAAAACAGTCCTACAGAGGCATACCACTATCCCCCCTGCATCCCTGCTGGTGTTCTCTGCTTTGTCCTTTGGAGGAGGGATCTCCTTGGAGACCAAACCGTAGGTTGTCACCACCAGATCATAATCGGCCAGTCTGAAATACAGGACATTTCAGATTTCATTTAAGAGTAAGATGATCAGGTGTTTTCTATGGCTGCCGACCAACATTTTTGTTAGTCCACTAATAATTTTAGGATTCTAAAATGATTTATATGCATAACAGCAAAAAGGAGAGAGCAGGGAGTGGGGTAGCTGGAGTGAATTGTGAGTTTAACTTCCCCTTTGCAAATGAAGAGGGGGTATTATGCAAAATAGATTTTTTTAGGTTTCTACCATGTTATGTTGTTCCCTCATCAAAAACATGAAGAGGTTTTAGATTTCATTCATGCATGTTTGAGTATTTTAGCAATCTCTCCTGGGCCTTCGAACCCTCCTGCCTGTTAGCTGCAAGATTCAGTGCAATGCTCAGCCTACAAGCCTACGTCATCCATGCTCCCACACAACAATTCTCGATAAATATACAAAAACATGATACAAAACTGTACACATCAACTTGACAAACCTGACGTGATGTCCAGTAGTTTCATTAGTAGGATGCACATTCATTGTGTTGTGATAGTGCTCTGAAGGGGGCGTGACATACCGCAGGGAGCAAAGGGATGGGAGACTCAGAGCAACAAAAGCGAACATGAAGCTTATAAAACATGCTAATATGGCAAATATATCATTTTACAAAAAAATAAAAAAGTAACACGGTGATGTGTTAGCAGTTTATACCCCATAGAAGTAAAATACCTGCATGGTCATTATTGCATCTTGTAAGTGCAGATTAGGCCAGATGCTTGATCAGTTTTGCGATCGTCCATGTCCCCTTTAGACAACTAATCAGTGCACAGGGCATGTGCTTTGCTTAAGATTTCTTAGAACTAAAGCCCTACAACAATGTTATCTGCTCCTAAAGGTCATACTGGTGATTGCTTTGAGGAAGAGCACTTACAGCTTGGCACTCTTCTCGCGGTTTGATCCATGATACAGGTACACAGAGAGCTTCCCTGACTTCACATGTCGATCAATCTCCTTCTTCCAGTGGTGGACCAGAGAGGCTGGGCAGACAATGAGTGTGCTCCTAGAACTGACCAGACTGGAGTCTACAGCACACACACAGTCACAGAGTCAGAACCATGCAGGCTAAAGGCTGCTACTGCTCATATGTGGAGATGGTGTAATAAATTAGACCTTTTTTGGAGAGCCACTCCTCTGTGTCTGCCTCCCTTTGTTTCGTCTTCTTGGACAGGATGAGGGCGATCATGGTCAGGGTTTTGCCCAGTCCCATGTCATCAGCTGGGTCAAAACAACAGGTCATACACAAGCCTCCACAAGTACAACATGTGACATCAAATACTCTGAATAATTCATTGTAAATTCTAAAATCCAAAGCCAATAAAAGCCAGTAAAATAAAATAAGAAAAAAACACTGTTAAATATTTGAAGCATGCACAGGCTGCTTAAAGTATCGAAAATAAGATACTAATTGATACTAAAACTAGTATTGAAACTAGATACTGATTTGAGCAAGTACCAATACTAAAAAAGTCATGTTCACAGGACAGAAACAAGCCTTTCCTGAATACCTTTAGAATGATCTTGAGCTGCATCAGAACAAGTATAAGACCACATAGATCACATGGACCACTATGGAACCTACCTGGACAACTGAGGCATTACACAGATATAAGGCCACATGGTAATATAAAGAAAGTACTACAATTCAATATTGATAATAAAAGCACTTTCTTTTAAATAAGAGAATGTGATCTTCATTGTGGTATCAGAATCGGTATTGAGCATCAATCTATTTCTTAGAATCGTTTCAGTCGTTTGAAATTGTAGTATCATGACACAGGACACTAAACAGGACAGTTTGCAGAGAGCAGAGCACAGACTAAATCCACTTCCTCACAGTAAAGTGAGTAAAAGAGTGCAGGTTTTACCCAGGATTCCTCCACAGGGGTTCTGCTCCTCCCTCCAGAGCAGCCAGGCCAGAGCTCTCTTCTGATGGGTCAGCAGAGGCACCTGACACAAACACAGCGCATGAGCCCAATGGTACACAATGCACCATACACATACACCATTAAAAGGCCCTAGATTACATGAAATGGACTCTTGTGAGCTTTAAGCAATGTTATAATTTAAATACCAAGGACTACACCACAACAATGCTATACAATAAAGATAGCTATTAATGATATGAATGATGGGGAGGATGGGTAAAGATTCAGGATGGGGGCTCTGTCTCAGGTGGTTAGACAAGCCGATTCAGAACCCCCAAAAGATTACTTAAGATGACTAAAATACGGAATGAGCTAGACGAACTTGGTAATGATGAACATAGGAAAGGACCGTCAGTTGAGGGTTGAAATTATGATCCGGACTGGCTGTCCAGGCCGGAATGAAGCAGCAAAAGGCCATTCAAAGGATTCTCTTTAGTGGACTGAACGGAAAGTGGATTGCTACTGGAAGAGTTGGAGGCAAACCAGGAGGAGAGGTACGAGAGCGAAGGTTGGTATGGACTTAATTTGGAGTTGTGGAGAAGACATCAAGTTCCCCAACTAATCAGTATCCGGAAGTGGACAAACAAATCAAGTGAGATTTACTAAGGTGATATTGGACAACCTCAGGAAGATGGAAGAGTTTAATTGACCAGACGTAGTATCAAATTTGGAGTGGCAGAGAAAACTGGAGCCGGGAGACATGCATTTGCGGGTAAGGTCCACTGGCATAGTGTGAGGAAGAATAAAACACTGTAGGTTGTAATGACGTTGAACAAACAGTAGGAGCCAATGTTTATGAAGAAATGCAAGAAGATAGTGAGCGTGACACGAGATAGTAAGTAAGGCTTTCTGCTAGGTGCATGTTGGGGCATTCTCATTCATTCTGACAATACTACTTCTGGACTACTCAGAAGGGGCAAAGAATGGCTAGAATAACAGTGGAGTAGATTTCAATCAATTTAGATTTGAAGCTGAAGAGTCAGGAGCTCTGGAGGCTGCCCCTTGTAAATGCTGCAGAAACCGGAGCTGTGTTGTGAAAAGTGCAATGACTCACGAGCTGCACTTTATCATGAAGAGAAGCAGCAGATACTGCATTATTCAGGAGATAAGAGTTTTTCCTTGGAATGATACAAATAATGTTGGTGAGATGACTGAGTGGAGTAAGGAGCTGTAGCTTGACCAGAATGCAGTATGAGAGGAGCAAGAGCTGAAGGAGAATGAGTCGACAGTAATGTGGAGAAACTATTGACGTTGAGGGTCTCCTCCCTGGATGAGAAACTAAGACCTTCACTGGAGCAGAGCTGTTCAGAGGTGCACTTGTCAGCACTCATAGTTGTGAGAGCATGCGCTTTGGCCTGGGCACTACAGCAGGAGGAGCAGGCATACAGTAAGAGCCTGCAGTTGGAGGAAGCACAGCTCAAATCACTGAATTATTGCAAGGGATGAGGGTCGAATGAGGGATGAGGGTCGAATGGGGGATGGATGAGGGCTGAAGGGACGAGGGTTGAATGACGGACAGAGGGTGAAAGAACTTTTTTCATCAGCCTGAAGTGGCGTGCCAAGTGCTGTCGCCGGGTGAACAGAGAGGAGGTAGAGGTCCGCGGTTGAGCCATGTGCCGGGAGCATTCGGAGGGCAGCTGCAGGCTGGAACACTGGCCGACACGAGAGCCGATGTAGATGATGTGAGACAGGAATGACATAACATGAACAGCAAAAGTTGACATGAGCCATCACAAGTGGAAATGGCACGAGAAGCATGGCAATTGAACCTGAAGGGTTGATAGCAAGTTTGTGATCTGCATTTAACAGTCAGGACTGGTGGCCTGTCGAGAAAGCGGAAACAGACGGTGTTGCCGGGATAGGCTTGTATAAATAGGGCTTCTGGGTAATTAGAGGTGTGGTTGAGGTGAGCTGTGGTTCGCTGGAGAGGAGCAGAAGGAGGTTAGGCATGGTAGTAGATGATGTGAGACAGGAATGACATAACATGAACAGCAAAAGTTGACATGAGCCATCACAAGTGGAAATGGCACGAGAAGCATGGCAATTGAACCTGAAGGGTTGATAGCAAGTTTGTGATCTGCATTTAACAGTCAGGACTGGTGGCCTGTCGAGAAAGCGGAAACAGACGGTGTTGCCGGGATAGGCTTGTATAAATAGGGCTTCTGGGTAATTAGAGGTGTGGTTGAGGTGAGCTGTGGTTCGCTGGAGAGGAGCAGAAGGAGGTTGAGGCATGGTACTGCCTCATCATAATCATATTAACTCCATGTTGTTACCTCATCATACACATTCGCATTATTAGTCTGTCTACATCTCCAAAGCTTAAAACGCTCTGTTTGACCTTGTGATGTCATGAAGCAGAAGTTTTCAAGTCAACAGCTACCTTTTATCTTTTGTATTTTCTGTTTGAGAGAAGAACTCAGCCTAAATATGCAGGGTTTGTGTGTTAAACATGTGTGAATGAAACTAAACACAACTCCAGGTATGTTTTTGATGAGGGAACGACATTATAACATAGATCAGAAAATAGTGTAATATGGGCCCTTTAATGCTTGCCACACAGCATCACCATCTGTGGCCTGTAGTAGACCGAGGCTGGAGTAACCTATTGGAATAACAGGATAACACACCGTGTACTCATATGCTCAGATTTACTTGCAAGTCATCAGACCTAATATGATTAAAACTGCATTACCTAAAATTCATCACACAAAGTCCACCCTCCACTGTGGCCTACAAGCCCAATGACAATGCTGAACTGGCTTTGCACCTTGATACCCTTTGGATCTGGGGCCTCTGAGTCAGCCCCAGGGCAAGACTCCAGAGATGTGTGCAGGTGGTCGATGGCCTCACATGTGGCATTCTTAACCGCTAGCAGCCGGTCCTCCGTCATCCGCCCGCCATAGAACACATGGCCTGGGGGCGGGGCTGCACACAGGGAGGAGGGAAGAGTCAACGCATGATAAGACAGTTTTATTATCACGTTTAATTGAGATCCATGGTTCAACAAATGTAAAGATACGATCTGAAAACCACCTTTTATGCCAGCAAGATTCTAGCAAATAGCATGATGCATTTTTGGGTATGATCACGAGTCTGCTGTCTCCCTGAGATTTCTGGTCTCACCTCCGAGCGTGTGTGCAGAGCCCTGGGACAGCTGCAGGGCGGAGGCGCTCCCTGAGGTGTGAGGGCCATGTGGGGGGTGTAAGAGAGGGGGAGGTCCAGGAGGGCCGGGCAGGAGCACAGTTCCTTGAGGACGACTGAAGGGGTTCACTGGAGCTTTGGCTGTGACAGGGGCACCCCAGGAGGGGTCAGTTCCAGCACCTGCAGGCACACAGGGAGATGTTTGGGCTGCAAGAGTGATCATAGTCAGAATGCTTCAGTAGGCTGGCCTATCCAATCTCTGGGGGGTCTTATGAATAATACAAACTGAAATGTATGAAATTCTTGTATTAGCTTAGCATTTTAATGGAGTGTTTAAAGGCAGGGGGTCAAGTGGCTAGCACTCATGCTCCACAGCAAGAAAGTTCCAGATTGTGTGAGGAGTTTGTATCCGGAGGAAACCCACCCAGACACAGAAACATGCAGCTTCCCTATCAGCCCAAAACATACACAATAGGTCAAATCCTCCAGCTAAGGTAGTGACCAAGTAGTAAGGTCCTGACCAAGACTAACTCAAGATCTAGAGATGAGTCCCTGGGTGCGGCACTGTGGCGGCCACTGCTCCTGACAAGTTGCCCCAGTGTCATTGAAGGATGCATCAAATGATGCAAATGGACTAAAAAAACAGAATTGTTCAAGTTCAAAATGCTCTGTTCCACCTTGTGATGTCATAAACTGGTAGTTTCCAAGCTTAAAGCTACCTTTTACCTTTTGTTTAGTAGAGACTGAAAATTCCAGGGCTGAAATTATCCAACAGAGTGTTGAAGAACTCAGCCTAAATATATAGATTTGTGCGTTAACCATGTGTGAATGAAACAAAACACAATCCAGGGATTTTTTGATGAGCAAACAACATTATAACAGCTTAGAAAATAGGGTAATGTTTTACACACAAGTGTAATAAAAGCCTTGTTTATAGTGTGAGAGGAGAAACTGTGGCACCTGTCTGAGAGGTGGCTGACAAGCTGAGTGCATCCAGAGCGTCCTGCAGCTCCTTGACCTGGGTCTTTAAGCGGGTGCCCTTATCTGGGAGGGCATCCAGGTTAACCACACCCAGAGTGGCCTGAAAGACACACACGGAGCGCATTAACCCTAAACAACTCAAGCACAACCTTCACCACATACAACTAAATTTTGTTATGGATGTGTTGCTATATATTTATTATATATGATAATCACCAAAATATCCGCTGTAGGCCGTCACATACACATTTTGAAGTGCGATATATTGCTGAAGTAAATAGAGACGATAAATGATGATACTGAAACCAATTTACGACACTGACACAATAACCTAAAAGATTTACAATAGTTTTTGTGGTATAAACCTGCTACTATTTGTTAAAAACGCCATGCACTGCAATAAATAAATAGCAGATTGAAACTCTTTAGAATGAAACTCTTTAGATAATAATTCAAACTTTTACGGCTTAAATCTTATCGTATAGCCAAAAAATAACTAAAAATGTCCCAGTGGTGCAAAGAAAATGTACACACAAATACTGACCCCAAAAAATATTGTTCCAGTTTTCATATATTGAACTGATAAGTCGATATAGTAATTATTGTGATAGGCCTACCTGTACAAGGCCTGTCACAATAATGACAATATATTATTCTGGGGCTCAATATTTATCGTGGAGATTATTGCCATTTTTTAGATTACAGCAAGATTTGAGCTGTAGAGGGTACAATAAATAACTTCTAATTATTGGTTCCTTCTGCAATTTATTTGTTGCAGCCTATGCCTCTTAATGATGCTGTATACTTAAAAACTAGTTTACTGGAATTATTTTGCTTTGTGTCAGTGGCATTAAGTAGTTTAAATATTATCGTTTATCGCAATATTTTTCTGTAGCAATATATCATGATTCAAAATTTGTTATGACAGGCCTAATAGAGAAAAGACCTGAATCAGAGTCAGACCACAATCCAATGTAAAAGCCAAAAGTAAAATCTGTCAACTGGACAAAAAGTTCAAAAAGAGCGAAGACATTTCAACTTTTTGTCCAGCTGACAGATTTTACTTTTGGCTTTTACCATGGATCTGACCTGGACGACTGAGGGATTACACAGACATCACAATCCAATACATTCTGACCTTCTTCTGCTGGAGCTGGAAGGAGAGGAGGTTCCTGAGGCTGCGGGGGTCATCTGGTGGAGGCTTCAGTTTAGAGGCCTTGTGGAAGCCTGGGAAATGGGTGAGGGTCTTCTGTACATGCAAGTGTGCAGGGGCTTTGGGAGCAGGTGGCTGTACATACACCAAGAGCACCTCGTCATCCTGCTCCGGGTCACTCCCCCTGTCTGCAAGGGGTCCCTCATGGCCCGACTTTGAAGCTGGCTCTCCCTGCCCATCCGGGGTCTGTTCTGTAGGTGTGGCTCTGATCTGTTGTGTCTGGTCTTGGGTGTGCCCCTTAAGTGTGGCTCTGGTATGGCCCTGGATCTGCCCATTAGGTGTGGCTCTTGTCTGGTCCTGGGTATGTTCCTTGGGTATAGTACTGGTCTGGTCCTGGGTCTGCTCCTTAGGCGTGGCTCTGGTCTGTTGGGTTTGGTCCATGTGAGACTCCTCTTTGGTGGCACACTTCTTCAGCTTCATGCCTGCTGGTAACACTCTCTGCTGGGATGTGTTAGATAGCCCCAGGTCTTCCTTCTCCTTGGCCTCTAAAACCACAGCCTGAGCATTGGGCTTGAGGTGGCTCACCTCAGCACTGCTCTGCATCTTTCTCGAGGCAGAGTCGCAGTCTGTTTTGGCTGAGGCCTTAAAAGGGTTGCGCACAGGGGGGACACAAGATGGCTGCTGCTGGCTCTCTGCTAGAGGACTCTTCTCTTTGCTGGGCTTCTTTGACAAAAAACACAAGTTTGATTAGACACTGTGGTTCTGTGATTCAACTCAGATGGTGTGACCACTATTAGATCTGTAACAACTATTCAGACTTATTGTAATGAATCAGTTATTAAAAAGGTACTGTATGCAACTTTCTGGAGGTGGCACGCCACCTCGTCCAGGCCAAATAGTCAGGAGCTGCAAGCCTGCTCACAGTCAGGTCGCATGTTTTCAGCGCAATAAACACAACCAGAATGAAAAAGGAAAAGTTCTTGATTTTTTGGGCAAAAAAAAGTTATACTGTGGTTTTAAAATAATCAACTTATTTAGTAATGGAGAGGCGAGGTGCTCCAGAAAACCATAATCCAATAAAGAACAACATCAGAACGTAAAACTTAGAAAAAGAAAACTCCATTCTGTAACTGGACAAAAGTTTTAGAGTGAAGATGTTTCGCCACTCATCCAAGCGGTTTCTTCAGTTCTGGTCAAATTGCTGGTGGGACACAGCCTTATAGCTGTCTGAAGGGAGAAGCTAACTACATTGAAACTAACACACCTATTTGTTTACAGTTTCTGTTTGTTAGCTAGGTCTACTGAACTACACAAAGTGTGAACTGTGCCCGAGTCATATTTTGCATAATCGTTCAGGCCCCTAATGGGGGGCCTAGTTTCCCTTGTTTTGATATAGGTCTGAAGATGAAATTATAAATAGGAGATAAATGATGTGCAAGTCCCCTAGTCCTGTTCAAAGATGGATTGTCTTTCCCACCTTGTGAATCTGGAGATGGCCCTTTTCTCCGAGGATCAAAGAAAGCAATCTCAAATAACTGAAGAGCTGTGCATAAGAGCCCCCTCTGGTGAATGCTGCACCTCTGACCATTTGTGAATTAAGCCTATGTTGGTATGCTTGTTTCTAAGTGATTATATATGATGTAGAGGGTTTATTGCAATGTATAACCACTGTCCAAACACTCAAACTACAGCACTGATCAATAATATGTGCAGAAAGACTTGTTCAACGAGACAAATCTGACCCAAGTCTTTACTCAGGCTTTTAACCTGCTCCGGACCAGGTTAGCTCTGCTGCCTCTATATCACTATTACTATAGTGATGTAACCACGCTGAAAAGTGAGCCGCCTTCATGATACAGGAAAACCAGGGTTTGAGCTTGATTAACCCACCTTAGCCACCAATCTCGCTTCGTAGTATACCCCTTTAATGTAGTTCAATAGACCTAGCTAAAAAACAGAAACTGTAAACAAATAGGTGTGTGTTAGTTACAGTGTAGTTAGCATCTCCCTTGAGATCGATATAAGGCAGTGTTCCAGTAATCTGACCAGAACTGAAGAAGCCACTTGGATGAGTGGCGAAATGCCTTCACTCTAAAGCTTTCACCCAGTTGACAGAATTTTATTTTTCGTTTGCTATGGATCATATCTGGATGATTGAGGGATTATGCAGACAACATAAAACTTGTATTAATACATTTAATTATACTTTATTTTATGGTACATTATGACAGTTTACTTACCATTGTCCAGGGCACATTTCCACACCATTTCTGTCTAGCTTTTTTACCCAGAATGCAGCGGTAGAACAACCTGAGGAGCAGAACACTCTAGTGAGAGGAAGTTTCAGCAAAGCCGCAACACGAAAAGCATTTAGTCAGAGTACTGGGATGTTTAGGTCAACACAGAGGAGTCACATTCATCACGCTGATCACATTGTGTGGACCAAAAACTGTATACACAATCATATCATAATAATATAATAATGCATTACTCTTATATAGCGTTTTTCCAGACACTCAAAGTTGCTTTATAATTTGGTGCTTTATTCATTCACTCCATACTCTGTGGTGGTAAGATAGCGAGGCTGCCAGCCTGTGACCACCAACACACCACATTCATACAATGTAGGTAAAGTGCTCTGCCTAAGGACACAACAGGGGGTGCATGCTGACAGAAAGAGAAATGTGACGAGATCAGGATCTGACAAGGAGGTTTGGCCACATCATGGGAACCTACCCCCCCATGATGCAACTCTTTTATTATTACAACATGGTTTACTTTACTTTTCAGAGCTTTTAACCATGTTATTGTTGTTTCTCCTCACAATTTACCCACCCAAGTTGTATTTGGAGTGATCTTTAACCGCCTATTTTCAAGACGCCTGTTAAACCCCTGTTTTCACTGCCACCAGTACACGCCCACTGCTCTCTACTTACTTCCTTTTCCAATTTTACACTACAAAGTTTATTATATGTGTATGTAAACTGGTTTCAACTGTTTGTATCTATATGTGTATATATATGTGTATATAT